>VWYK01021249.1:0-26889 GCA_013399775.1 Semnornis frantzii | reverse complement strand
TCCCTTCAAACCATTCTATGATTAGGTGATTCTTTTTTGCGATGTGGACACAACTGATTAAAGAAGAAACAACATAAGAAGGATTTTTAACTGCAGTCTCAAGAGGTTTAGTCACCAAAGTACCAACCTTTTCTCTCAATTTTCCTCTCCACCTTGATAGGAAATTTATTCCTCCCACGGTGCGAGGAGGCAAGCTGCCCTTTTGCAAACTGGTCCAGGCACCGAGCTTTAGATTTTGTAAGGAAAATGAGAGCAGGGCATTGGTGGGAGGGAGAAGGAAGTCTATGACGAAGAGCTGGCGTTATGTGGGGCAGCATGGACAAAGGAAGAGCAAGGTCTGCCTCTGGAGATGTGGGCTCTGGGATGAACTTTAGAGGTGACACGGGCGTGAGCGCCTTTCCTCTGACAGCGGTGGGAAAATCGGCGGTGGTTCTGAATGAAGAGTGATGCTAAGATACACGCTCGCACCGAGAGGTGTAAAATTAAGAAGCAGCAGAAAATTTCTCATTTCTCTCTTTCATTGAATGACTGCTTCATACCATTAAGCAATCAATCTACAAATGATGTCTCTGAAGGAATAACTGCACATTGTTCCTGATAACGAGCGCATTTTCTGTGAGAGATTGAAGCAGACATCAATTAGCACACAAATATCTGCATTGTTACTCGCGAAGGAGAGTTACAGAATTCCATTATGGCAACGTGAAGTATACCTGACACGAAAATTAGCAGTGGTCTCAAAATATGCAACCTCTGTCTGGGAGTAGGTAGGTAGATAACCTCGTGCTTAGCAGTGTTCCAACACTTCCTCCACCATTTTGCTTCCAGTCTTCAGATACCTACTACTGCATCTAAAATTAAGTCCTCTGATTGTCTCAGTGGGTATCTCAGGCAGTATTTGCAGTAATTATGTGACTTTGGAAGCAGCATAGGAAAACAGAATTGTGCCAGTTTATTTCTCTTCACAGCTATCCAAACAACATTAAAATGAATCAGAAGTGCATTGCATTCAGAACAATTATATATATAAATATCAAATCTCTCCAGCAGAGTCAGTGCCATTGAAAAATTAGCAGGAGCCCTCCTGACTAAACAAATACACATTGTACTTCTGGAGCAATCCAATGTAAATGCATACCAATGAGGGAGGTTCTCCAGCCCTCTGATCATCTTTGTGGCCCTCCTTTGGACCTACTTCAGCAGCTCCATGTCCCTTTTATTCTGGGGGTACCAGAACTGGAGACAGTACTGCAGGTGAGGTCTCATTAGAGCAGAGCAGAGCAGAGGTGCAGAATCACCTCCCTTGCCCTGCTGGTCACACTGCTTTTGATGCACCTCCAGACACAGCTGGCCCTCTGGGCTGCAAGCGCACATTCAGGTGGTTGTTCTTGATAAAGCACTTTCAGAAGTCAGTGGAGCAATGTGAACAGGAGTTATCAGTGTTTTTGTGCCCCTGTTGCACTGGGCAGGGCACTTCTGTGCCGCCTTTTCCCCATCTATAAAACGAGGACAGAGCAATAATGAGTTCTTAGGTTTTATGATTCACTGAATGTTTGCATAAGCACTTTAAAAACATCAGGAGTAACATAAAAATAATAACTACTGGACATAGTATAGCAAACACAGACACTTTTAATTCTATCACTTTCCTTTGTGTTGGTTCTATATTTTATTGACTTATGGCTTGTAATTTTTATATAATGAGAAATAGTTTACTAGGTAACTCAGTAAAAATGTGGCGTTAAACACTCTAAAATAGTATTTTCCATCCCAGGAGAAACAAAGGTATTTAAAAGCTGCTTTTACAATAAAAATAAACCATTAAAAAGTTGGCAGGGATTCTCTGGGCATAATTGCAGCTATGCTTGTTTCAAAATGCCCATTAAATCTGATTCACCAGCCCTGTGCTACTGGCGTGCCTCTGCCTGTGGGAAAAGCCTGGCAAATAATTTCAGATCCTTTAAATTGAAAATTTAGGACTGTTATAATTAATTTTGAATCATTAGAAAGAGCTCAATAAAATAAATAATTAATCAAAGCCCAACACAACTAACCAAGAATGTTTACAATATAATAGATCATTAGCAAATGACTGGAGAACCCAAAGGTTTGCCAGGCTGCATGTAGTGTAAGAGAGAGGAAGATACAGAGATATACTGCAAGGATGATTGTGCTTCTATACCAAAACTCAAATTTACTGTCCTATTCTCCAGCACTGAGCCACCCTTGGGTTTAGCAGACTCCATCCCCACCACTTGGGTTTTATAAATCTCAGTTGAGTCTTTGTGGCTGTCCCTGGAGCAGAGGAAACCTGGGGAGCTCAAACACTGTAGCTGCCATCTAACTTTGTCCTAGAAGGGGAGTGGTGAGGATTTGGTTCTGGTGAAGGGCCTGGAGAACAAGTCTTATGAGGACCAGCTGAGGCAACTGGGATTGTTTAGTTTGGAGAAGAGGAGGCTATGAGAAGTTGTCATTACTCTCTACAGCTACCTCGAGGGAAGTTGTAGTGTGGTGGGGGCCGGTCTTTTCTCCCGAGTATCAAATGAGATAAACCAAGAGGAAATGGCCTGAAATTGTGCCAGGGGAGCTTTAGGTTGTATCTTTACTGAAAGAGTGATCAAGCGTCGGAACAGTCTGCCCAGGGAGATGGTGGAGTCACTGTCCCTTGAGGTGTTTGAGAAACGTGTGGACATGGCACCTGGGGACATGTTTTAATGATGTCTGGTTGATGGTTAGATTTGATGATCTTAGAGGGCTTTTCTAAGCAAAACGATTCCATGATTCTATGATCCTATATGGTAGATGTACCTGTGTTCAACTCTCCTTCTCATGATGAAGCAGTTTTTATCTTGAAATAACAAGGTTTTGGTGTATTTTGGAGTTGACAAGCAGGCGTGGTATGTCTCACTGTGTTCTCATGTACTGTGCTGGTTTGAGCTAATTGGAATATTTTTTAATAGAGAAAATTATACTGTAGGCTGTGAAGGTAAAAACAATGGTGATGTCTACTTCACTCAGAGGCTTGCTGCAATGTTTAGGTATAAGAAAACCAAAACAAAAAGATAAGAGTCTCTGGAGCTGGCAGTCTGGGTCACAAGGGACTTACTTGCTTACTGGCTGGCTTGCTGCTTGGGTCTTGGGCTAGCAGCTCTGGCTTCTCCTCTCTGTTGAATAACTTCACTAACCACTTTTCTTCTAATCCTCCCCANGGGAACTCCCAAACCGTCACATGTACTCATGTGCCTACACAGACACCTTCAGAGAGAAGCTGATGTCTGTTCCGGGCTCACAGGGATAGCAACAGAAAAGAGCATACTGAAAAAAGTTAAAAGGTCACCTGCAAAGTAAGTAAGGCCTTTTTTTCTGTTTTCCAGTGCATAAGAACTGAATAGTCCTGTCTTGTTGCTATGATCTCAGAAACCATTCACTTACACTGGTGTTTTGCATGCTCTTGTTCTCCTAAAAAACCCCCTACATCACTAAGGTGCACACCTGCCCACCTAGTACAAAATTATCTGTTGAGACTCCCATCAGCTGAAGAGCATTAGAGATGTCACAGGTATTCCTCATTGGGCCACTGTAATCTGGACAAGAGAAAGGACAAAATTTCAGTTATGTGATTCTGGCAGGAATCCTTAGAAAGCCTGAGTGTCCTGCACGGATATTACAGAGGAAATACTTAAGATCAGATCTGGGGAAAAAACCCTAAGACTTCAGTCATGCAGTCCACACATTTAAAATCAGACATTTTTGTGGAACCTACTGAATCTCAGGCTATATATTTAGTGAAAATCACATACTTGTTTTTAGCCAGCTTCGCAGGTGGGTATTCATCCAGCACAATCAGATTTAAAATGTGGGGAATGTTTTGTGAGGACAAACTAATCACGGAATCAATTGTCAGGGTTGGAGGGGACCTCAGGGATCATCTACTTCCACCCCACCCCTGCCATGGGCAGGAACACCTTCTGTTAGATCAAGTTGCTCAGAGCCACATCCAGCTTGGCCTTAAAAACACCAGCTCCCTGGGCAACCTGTGCCAGTGTCTCCCCACCCTTATGGTGAAGAACTTTCTAACATCTAATCTGAATCTACCCTCCTCCAGCTTGGATGAAACCTTCAGCATTTCATTGTTGGCAGTGACTTCCAACAGCGGTTTTGCAGGGAAACAGAACAAATAAAATCCTCTACTTTCCCTGGTTTTGTGATTTTCTCCTGTTACATAAAAAGCAGACCCAGAGCTGGCTGTGAATAGCTGCTGTGCTGGAACAGCAGGGGCTTGTGGTTCTTCTCTTCATAACACACTTCTGCAGTTTGAAAGAGAGCAGTAGACTAAAGGAGAGAGTGCAGTCAGACAGTGGCCATCTGAAATGAAGAGACTCCATCTAAATGGTGATTCAGAGGCACCTTAGCATCAGCTTTAGATGTGCCTTTCAGAAGGATGAGATGCCATTACGCTACATGCCTCTCCCACAATAATTTACAGCTGCCCGTTATAAGCTTGTGAAAAGTGTCAGTGAAGATGCTGAACGGATCCTAGCAATTGGAATTTCTCTTAAAAATTAAAATTTTCTGTGCATTTGCACAGCATTCTGTTCCTGTCTGGTGGCACTATTTTATTCTATTCTAGAGGAACTGTGCTCCATTATTCATGGCCAATTTTAATTACTGTATCTATCATTTCAGCCACATCCTAATTTACCACGTTGATTGTCCATTGAGATCCTGTGAACTGTAAACTGTTATTTCCATCTCTTCCTTGGCAATCATGCCAGTTATTCAGTCTTCCCACTGCAGAAATTTCTATTCAGAGATAAAGTTGGCTGATTATTTATTTTTACAGTTAGAGTGTCCAAACCAGTTAATGTTCAGTGGACTGCACATTTTCCTCATTAGAAGAGTTAGAGTTTCAAGCTGTACTATGTAAATCCAAAAGTTTATACAGTGAGAGAACAACTTGGTCTCTCTTCTCATTCTCCTGGTTGCAAAAAGATGCTGTTTTCAGCATGGTAACTCATTCTCCAAGTCATGATCCCTGCCCAGCCATTTGAAGTCTAGGAAGCAAGATCTACAGGTGGATGTGTGAGTCCTCAGCAAATACACACTCTTCAGTAAATTATCCACTTTGGAAATCTAGGAGCTGTCAGGTTTGAGAATTAAGCTGCTTGCTGCCTATGGATGGCAAGAAAGACCAAGCCTCTGAGGGATGTGAGCCAATGCCTCTTTGTTCTGTCATTCCTGTCTGCCCAAACCTTGCTGCTCTCCTTTCCCACTCACTGCCCATGGCTGTTCCCTGAAGCTCCCATCCTGGGAAGTTTGAAGGAAGCAGAGGTCCACACGCAGAAGGGATGTCTCAGTTGCTGCAGCACCCACTGAGCAGGCTCTCCCATGCAGGACAGCATGAAATGTAATGACAGACTTAATTACAGACATTTCATCACTGCCCTTCCTGCTGTAGCCTTGGCTCTAGAAGTCATTACCTTCTCTTCTGGCACTCAGGCCAAATTTGGCCCCCTCTCACTGCAAATGTACAGGCAGGCTGCCAAGGGACCACTGCACACTTTTCATCCTTGGGAAATAGACTGATCTTTCCTTCACCACCTTTTTCCTTCTTTCCTTTCCAGCAAAGTTTCAACTATTAAACTCAATCTATTTCCCTACTCATCTGTGAGGGTTTGGGAGTTCCCTGCCCTCCCCACGCTTCTAAAATGACCCAGTCTAGAACTCAGCTGGCTGGAAGGTAAGAGATGAAGCTCTATTTACAGCTTAGCACAATATACAAGCAGATATATACACTATGTATAGGAATATTTACAGAAATATACAAGTTAAAGGTAATACAGAAACACAACTCCCTTCCCAGAAATCAGAGACCCCAGGAGGGGCTCCCAACCACCCTTCCACCTTCTCCCCATCCCTACACCTTACCCCAAGGTTTTCCTTATGTGCAAGGAGAATTTTTGAGGATCAGCCGGGGGAGGGGGAAATTAGAAGAAAAGTGGTTAATGAAATTAATCGGCAGAGAGGAGAAGCCAGAGCTAGACCGCCTGAGACGCTGTGCCCTGTGACACCGATTGCCAGCTCAAGACACTCTCTTATCTTTTTGTTTTGGGTTCCTTTTCTAAACATCTAAGCAAGCCTATGAGTGAAGTAGACATCACCATTGTTTTCCTTCACAGCCTATAGTATAATTTTCTCTATTAAAATATTCCAATTAGCTCAAACCAGAACATCATCCCTCTAGCCATGATAGATCTATGCAGTCCTCATCTCCTACTTCCTTTTCCTCATATCCCAGAGTGCACTCTTGAATTTTAAGCCTCCTTTGGTCCACTTCTCTTAAGCTCAGTCTTACTTTCTGCTTGGTCCCAGCTCTGGGAATTTCCAGATAACACTGTCTGTGGGACTAACTTTCAATTTGCTATCTACCTGCTTCTATCCTTCCCTGTGTTTGTTCTGAGGAGCTTCCCATCACAGAGCTCATTAGATCCTCAGTGCCTTCAGCCTACAGATAATTCAGTGTGAGTACCCAGTCTGGGCTTGGTATACTTCTGAAGTACAGCATGACCACAGTTGAACTATGTGTTTGGAATGCCAGGGTATTAAGGTAGAGTGTTATGGCTGGTGCTGTCTCTGCCCTTCCCTCCGGTCTACCAAGAGATGTCTGTAATGGATTCAGCCAGGGTGGGTTCTGCTGTGTACTGGTACTCATGTAGCACAGAAAATAAAAATGATCTTTGTTTTTTTTAATCAGGACACATAATTTTAAATTTCCATGTAAGCACACTAATAATTGAATCAATTTTTTTTCCCTGCCTAGTAATTCTGCTTTGCTTTTCCTTTTAGATAGACTTTGGCATTTTTAGGCAGTATATGTACAAACTCTTCCCTTCTATTCTTTTAATGCCAGCAAAACTTAATATGCTAAAATGGAAATAATGTCATTTAGCTGCAGAGGTGTGACTGAAACCAAATGAAAGAAAAGAATGTGAAGCTCAGAAAGGCCAACTAAAACTTCTCATTCGATTTACTCACTGTGAGGTGATTCTCCTCCTGGTATTATTGCTGGAGCTACAGAGACAGAGAATGAGATTTCTTTACTTTCTTTTAATTCCCAACAACTCATTCAACTCACTACCTTTTAGTGTGTATTATGAGTGAATTGCATTTGCTAACTCCTTTGGGGAGACTGATGAGTATTAAAGGTCTGGATGTTGAAACAGATTTTGAATGTTTGTAGCTGCACCATCTGTGACTATCAAAACCTTCTGCAGTACCATATGTGAAATCACTTCAGATACACTATAAACCCAGGCTGGGAGAGAGGGCATAAATTTTGGGAAGCAAATATTTATCTGAAGATGAATAAATGGCAAAAATGTCTCTGAATGGAAAACATTACCATTTGATGTCTTTTGGAAAATGAGGGAATAGACTTGCTTTTCTGGGCTGGATGATGCCAAGTGTCTCCAGTTTTCTGGGTATCTGTGGTAGAAACCATGCATTTTGGTTATTACGAAAGGTGTGAGCATAGTTGTCTCAGAACTGTGAGACAATGCAATTGCCCAATTGCAAAGGTTCTCCATAAGCATCCCAAAAGCTACAGCATGAGGGAGCCAAGGAGCTTGCCTGGCTTGGGCAATTTCCTGTTCACTGTGATGCAAGAAGTATCTGAATGGAAAAATAATTATTTCTGGGTAGATGGACAGGTCTATTTGGTGTCCAACTGCAGGTACAGGTTGCATTAAATACATAAATAACATAGAATGGCGTAGGTTGGAAGTGACCTCAGAGATCATCTATTCCAACACCCCTGCCATGGGCAGGAATGCCTCTAAACTAGACTTGGTTGCCCAAGGTCTCATCAAATCTGGCCCTGCTCCAGGGAAGGGGCATCCACAACCACTCTGGGCAACCTGTTCCAAATTCTCACCACCCTCACACTGAAGAACTTCTTCCTAAGATCCAGTCTAAACCTATTCTCCCTCAGCTTCAAACTGTTCCCTCTAGTCCTGTTGCTAGATAACCTTATGCAAAGTCACTCTCCAGCCTTCCTGTAGGATCCATTCAGGTATTGGAAGGCAGCTATAAGTTCCCCCCGGAGTCTTCTCCAGGCTGAAAGACCCCATCTCCTTCAGCCTATCCTCATAGCAGTCTTGGATCATATTTGTGGCCCTCATCTGGACTCACTCCAACAGCTCTGTGTCCCTCTTATACCAGGGACACCAGAACTGGAGACAGTATTCGAGGTGAGCTCTCATAAAGGGGCAGAATCACCTCTCTTGACCTGCTGGCCACACTCCTCTTGATGCAGCCTGAGATACAATTTGCCTGTTGAGCTTCATGAGGGCTCTGCCAGTTCATGTGGAGCTCCTTATCAATCAATATCCCCAAGGCTCTTTCTTCACTGCTATTTTCAACCCACTCTGCACCCAGCCTGTATTTGTGCCTGGGACTGACCTGACCCAGATGCAGGACCTTGCACTTGTTGAACCTCATGTGGTTGGCACTGGCCCACTTCTCAAGCCTGTCAAGATCCTTCTGGATGGCATCCCTACCATCAAGTGAGTCCATCATCATTCTCCTTCCAACTAGGTAACAGTAACCTTAGAGCTTTTGTCACCCCTGCTTGATACCATTTCCTCCCTTCTCCCCTGCTAAGGAGGGGCTGATGCCCCACTGTTACTGTGAGCCCAGAGGGCTCCTGTTGGGCTGGGAGATGGCTGGTCTGTTTGGAGACATACTGGAAGTTTCTGCTAGATAAAGACTTTCTGGTTTGCATTGCTATAAAACTGCCCCAAACCATCAGATGCCAGCATGTGGACACACCTCCTGATACAACCACATACATAACATACAGTCCTTTAGTGAAAATGTCACTCAGTCTGATGCGGAGGAGGAAAGACACTTTTCATTCAGTAAAAAATAAAATAAAAAAGGATATTAGAGGAATAGAAATTAGTAGTGTGGGGAAGTATCAATGAGAAAGCATTGCATTTGAAAAGCATCTATAAAATGAGTCACTGGGAAATGAGGCCTAATTTGGATTGAAAAGGGGAAAAAATGTATTAAAGAATTGAAGCTTGAACATCCTGTTTTTCACAAAGCAGCTTCTCTGCTTTGGAAAATCTAAATAATCTATGACACAGCTTCAGGCTCCAGGATGCCCTGGTGGATTGGTTGAGAGCTACATGTCAAGCAAAATGTCAGTGGGTCACAGCATGTAAAAGGAAGTGATGAATTTATCAATACAGATAAAAGCAGAAGGGAGTATTGCATTCAGAAAGAGGGCTGACAGCTAAGGGGCTTGTTGAGAGCCTCTCTTCACAGACTGCAACTATTCAGAATTCTGTTGCTTATCCTCTTCTGCCACTGTACTTGAATGTTCAGTCTTGCCCCCAGCATCTCAAAGGGAGCTGATAGGGGTATGCCTGATAGCTCCTGGGGTCCTGGGGAGGACATACAGGAAAGTTCTACGGCCTCACCTATTCCCCGAGCCTTGAGTCAGACAACAGGCAGCAGCCACACTTGGCAAGCTGCCGTAAAAATTAGGGAACCTAATGAATTTTTCACATGCAGCTAAATCTTATGCCCAGAAGAAAGAAATCTTGGGCTTCTAGTTGAGGGAAGGAAGAACAAATGATCACTTTGATGTTTCAATATCCATTTAAAAAGGGAAGGTTTCAAACAAATCAAAACCATTGGCTTTTGTGACGTGCATGCAGATTAAGGATCACATTTGGAAGTAGGCAGTAAGAATACACAGGTATTTCCAGTTCAGGTGTACATATTTATGAACATCTGTCGAGGAGATGAAATAATAAAGAAAAAAAAATCCTATTACAATCTCCATCCTAAAATGATATTCTGAGAAATTAATTCTGCCTCTGCAGTTCACTGTGAAGACATGACCTCTAATTAAGCAGTTGCAGTAACAAGACACATTGAATTACACAAGTGGTCACATCTGGTCATGTAACAGACACACCATCAGGGGTAAAGGAGTGAAAAAAAGGTCAACCATAAGCATCCCAGACCAATTAGCAGGATTAGTATAGAAATCCTGCAAACTGTGATTAATCATCACAGCTTCATTTTAGGGCTGAACTCAAACAATTGAGCAAAGCACACTCACTGTGCTCGCCTGTCTCAGCAGCACAGACTCTTATGTCCAAATATCAACTTGAGTCAGACACTAAGTTGCCACAAATAGTAATACAGGACCTAATGAGGATCATTAGACAGCTGGACCAAAGTCCAATGTTGAGAAACTCTACCGTGAAGTGTGTTAATGGCGTTCGGTAAGGGGAACTTGTGGATCTACATACACAATGAGAGAAGAAACCAATGATAGGAATAGTGAGGTAAATCTAGCCAAGGAGTTGGGAGAAATCAGGAAGGCTTCTGCATTTTAAGCATTATAGAGGCTTACTGGTAAATAAGAAGATAAAATTGATGGCAACCTGGGTGCTGATATTAAAAGACAGAAGTTTGATAAATGACACAATATTAAAGGCTTGGTTAAACCAGATATTGATAAAATGAATTGTAGATGTCATCAGTGGAATGAGTATTAAGAGAAAGAAAGCTGAATGTGTAAGTATGATGGAATTATAAACAACGCGCAGCATAATCGGATGTTGAACAGCTGGTGCTCTAAGACTGTTACAAAATTAGTAGGTTATGCAAAGACAGGAGATAAAGTAGGTAGATTTCAGTTCCTCATTTCATATAGCATCCCACAAATACATAAAAATGTATGGGAAAAATACTGGGAAAAAGAATTGCTAAATAGTCTGAAGTGTGAATGATGCTAAGACAAATGGCAACTAAACTAACTAGTGGAGGAAGGGCATGGTTTGGTTTGGACCATTATCCACAGCCTGACTCCTCCTTTTGAGGTGAAAGGGTTTGTGGGGGAAAGTCTATGCTTCAACACTACTCCAAGAGGAGATCAGACAAACTAAAGTCCATCCAGTTCCAGTATCTGAAGAGGGCCTACAGGAGGGCTGGGGAGGGACTATTTACAAGGTCTTGTAATGACAGGACGAGGAGTAATGCGTTTAAACTGAAGAGGGTAAATTAAAACTAGATGTTAGGAAGACGTTCTTTACAGTGAGAGTAGTGAAACACTGAACAGGTTGTCCAGGGAGGTTGTGGCTGCTCCCTCCTGGAGGTGTTCAAGGTCAGGTTGGATGAGGCCTTGAGCAATCTGTTCTAGTGGGAGGTGTCCCTGCCTATGGTGGGGTGTTGGAACTGGATGATCTTTGAGGTCCCGTCTAACCTAAACTATTCTATGATTCTATGATTGTGTGCCACGTGCATGCTGTCTGAAATGCAAGGTGCAGTGGGAATGGGCTAGTGTTCCATACAGCCTGGTAGCAGCAAGCCTGCGTTCCTTTATGCACTGTATAGATGTTCATTCACAGTATCAGCAGCCAGCACATCATTCACTGACACAGTAGCCCACACAGGCTGATTATCATCCAGATTACGCTTAACATGGAGAAGTGATGGCCAAGAAGATCAGCAGAGGCAGAGAATAACAAGAATACCAGCCCAAGTGACTGGAGGACATATTGCACTAGAAGCAAGCTGAAAGTGGATGAAATGGGATGAGAACTGACTCAGAGATTCATGAATATCTGCTGTGCACAGGATTTAGGTGTGCTGCAAATGATGTGAGTGCTGCTACTAGAAGACATGCAGAGTCTGCAGAGAAGTTCCTAGGGGAACATGCCTGCAAGTGTGTTTAGAAATCTTGTGTCCAGTTGGGATTCTTTCACTGTGGCTTTAGAGAGAAATATCCCCAGAGGGCTTCATGCTCTGTTCTCTTTTCCCTCTTTGTGTTTTTATGATCCTAGACAAACACAGCTGCTCTCCCCAGTCGCTTTGTTTAGCGATCCAGTGTTTCAATATCCATCAGTTATAAACTCCTCCTATGTCTCTGGCACGTTGCCCCATATAGCTCAATGTTTCATCAAAGCCAACATAGTTGAGAGACATCTTGAATTGCCTTTCTTCCAGTTGTTACTATTTTCCTGTGGGATCCCTTCGGACTCCACCACTCATCCTCCTTGTTTCTCTTATCCACCGGTTATTTCTCTCATCTCTTATGCCCTCACCCTGACTTAATTCTGCTGTTCAGACTGTGTGCAAGTTTCTTTCTCTGGAACTCTTGGTCTCTTTTGTGGTTTACCTGCATGGTTGTAAGACTTATCCAGCCTTTGGGTGCCCACAACTGATTAACTCTGTATCTTTTTCTCTAGTTACACTGGCAAAGGCAATCCCAGCCTACTCACTGGCCACCATCCTAGCCCGATGCTTTGAAGATGTATTCTTCCAGCTCCCCTCTCCTGATCATATCACACATCAACAGTTGACTTTCAAGAATGGCAGGGTGTGGTCTTATTAGATAGTACCCATAAGTACATCAGATCCACTTAATTTGTCTCCTTCATGTCTCTCCTTTGAGTTAACGATTTCATAGAAGACATCAATCAAGAATTTTGTCTGTTCCTCTGTCAAGTATTCTCATCACTCCCACACAATTCGCTGTGTGTACCCTTTCTGCAAAAGCCACCCCCTGTGTAATTTTTGAGTTGCAGATTCTCTTTGGGGTGTGTATTTGTGTAGCACTGCTCACAAGGAGTCCTCACTGACCTTGTTTCTAAATTCTACAGGGAAGAAACAAATCCATGCAGTGTGAACCGAACCAGAAGGATAACAGATAGCTGAGCACATCGAAAGGCAGTGACTCAGTCTGCAGAGGATCCTGTGTTTCTGGAGCAACCACACACACTACAAATGAGGATGAAATTTGTCATTCTGTCACCCTAAGGTTTTATCCTTCCCTTCTCGGGCTGGTAAATAAATGTGCAGGTGCTTGCAGATTGCCAACACCTCCTGAAGGTGCACTCCGCTTACCAACAGTCAGTGAGAGCCACAGCACAATCACAGTCCTAAACCATCTTTCCTTTGCCTGCATGAGCAGGACCTTTGACAGCTGCACACATCATTAGATGTAACTCTATCCTTGAACTAATCGACCACCAGGGTGCTCCCCAATTAAATGTTCTCTCTTACAGCTTTGTGTTCAAGGTACAAACAGCAGCATCTGCACCCCAAAAGGCTTGCATCTGTTTTTTGTTTTTGCATGTTTCTACTAAGCAGGAAGCAAATTTAAGTACTTTAAAACCAGCCTGGAATTATTTTCCCTTTATGTATCGAAAATTTGCCATATGGTTTTGGAAGGGATAATTGTAAACCTAAAGGGGTAATTCTCACTGATGCTGCTGAGAATGTACTTTCCCTGGCACATCGTTTTAAAAGGTTGCCCTAACACGTGTGTATTTTAAACACAGATATGCAAATAACTCATCCTTTTCCTCCCCTCTGATACCTGAACAACCAAAGCTGATTTTCTGACATGCAAACCTAGGGCAGCTGTCTGATCTTTTAATCTGCTACATATGCTTTGTCTGATGCTTTCCCTATAGAACACAGAACTTCAGGAGACATCAGTATGCCTCTTGCTCTGCAAATTCAAGACCTGTCCCCTCTAGTATTCCCAAAGAGAGAAGTAGTGTGCACAGGGGATCTTAATTCAAAGCTCCTGGGGGATTTAGGAAATATGCTGTGTGCACTCTTCTGGCCACTGAACCACAGGATTTTGGAAGCAGCTAGCTCTTTTTCCTCTTATCATTTTAATCAATTAAAAGGGTTATCCATCCTGTGCTAATCTCCCTTCAACCCTTACTAGATCAAAAGGCTCCAGTTGATTATCACCGCAGATTAACAGGATGTCAGACAAATGTTAATTTGTATGTTACAAAGTCAGTGTTAGCATTTATTGCATGTCTCTAAGGCCTGCAGAACAGAGCTGAATATGATTAAGAAAGGGAAAGGAAGAAAGCTGGAGCTATGGCTGTTTTCCTAGTCTCCAAATCACAGAAATACATGAAAGACTGTCCCCACAGCTCTGCTTAGGGAACAGAGATTGAAGATAAATGTTTGTATTTTATTCGTTCATACCTTGGCAATGCAACTCCTCCCAACCCAAACCCTGTTTTCTCCACTTTCCCTGTCATTCACAGTCAATGAGTTAAAAAAAAAACCTCCAAAACTTGGATGTGAAAGATTAAATTGTAGAACAGAGTAATAGGGAGCCCAAGTGGTGTTGCAGAGTGGTTCATTGCCTGTTTAGAGAACCCCTCATTTGAATAAATGTATGATCTGTCTTTTAGGGGGAAAAAACCCAACATTGTTCCATAGGGAGTGGGAATGAGAAGGGCAGTCTGTCATGCCAAACTATGTAGCAGCCAGCCAGCCAAAAGCTCTGGGCAAGCCCACTGTGACCAAATTCTTTCAACGAGTGCCGTGACAGAGCAAGAACTGACAACTACTACATATATTGGCTGGCATGCCGTGTTCTCTGTTTACTGAAGGAACTCTGGAGCTTCTTTCATCTTGGACTGTGCTGCAACAAAGACATTTCTGGTGAGTATGCAGTCCTGGAAGTGGTGATCAGAGGTAGTGGTCATGGCACTGCTCCTGCTGTTGAGTGGACTTTGAAATTGCTTTAATGATGGCCATTAAATATCAGGATCTTCTGTCTTTCTAAACCCAATTCTAGTTTTCCCATGCTGTGACAAGGCTTTCTTCTATACAGAAGTAGGGTGCATGCATTTGTGCAATTCCCAAACAGACCTTTGTAACAAAGTGTTTTGTCTGTAGGTGTGTGTTCATTCAGCGTGCTTATGGCTCAGTCAAGAGCCTGACAGTCATGCCCAAGTCAGCTTGGGAACAAGGACTGCAGCAGGGGATGTGGTCCCACAAGCTGTCTCAGTGACTGGGCCAGGCAAACTCTCCCACCTATAATACTAATAATGCTAAAGCATTATTTACCTTTGCATTCTTCTGCACACTCAGTGACCAGTCTAGAAATACCAATCTACCTTAGAGAAATGTGCTAAGGTGTAAGAGGTAGCCATCTGGGCAGGAGGACACTGCCTTGCTGATGTCAGCAAGACAGATAGATGTGTGGTAGATGTGAAAGGCACTATTGTCCCTAGTACACATCTCTCCTGGTTTAGGTTTTGTCTGAATTTCCAACCCATAGGGATAAAGGAGGCTTTGAAGGGCAAACGGTATGTCCAGGCTTGGTTCTACATGGTGTCCGGACATGGCTGAGGAGAAACAGGATGGGGAGGAGACTTTGCAGAGTCCTTCTTTCAGAAGCAGAGGTTGACTGCTTTCTCAAACCAGCTGACTCTGTATTCAAACAGGCCTCTTTATGTTTTTCATTGATTTTTCCCTGCACCTTTCATGACCTAAGTCAGAAGCTTGGTGGATAAAGCACACCAGCTGTAATTGTACACTTGATAATATTATGCTGCTCAGCATTTATTGTGGTTTAAAAAGTGTAATAGCATTACAGTTAACATTTATAATCAATCAGTACAATCTTATACATTGTGAAAAGTCAGCAATACACACACCTGCTCAGTTACAATTATGATTTATACATGGTTGGCTTTGCTCTTCTGGTAGGTGATGCAGAAGTTCAGGCTGAGGGGAGGGAGAGGATCTAGTAGCTTAGAATAATGGATTTTAACACAGGCAGGGACAGCTGTGATAATCTCATTGAGTTTCTGCATATCACATGCCACAGATTTGCACACACTAACGCCAAGACAGGACTTCCTCCTAGCCAGAAAGAATTTGGAGGGAAAAAAGATGGTGAGCTGTGGTGGAAGTGGCTGTGCTGTGGTGGTGTGTGCTTCCCATGGCAGCAGCAGCAGCAGAATCAAGTCAACGCCTTGCGTGAGCTAACCTTTGTACATCTCGTTTCTTGTTCTCTTCAGCAGATCAGGTGTTCTGTTCAAAGCTCCCCTGCATTTCCTCTAGTTGTTTATAGCAGTATAAAGCAGGGATTTGCAAAAGCTGTTGGTCTGTTCTGATGTGGCATCACAGGCAACCCTCATGGCAACACCCACATTTATGTGAGGGCTGAAGTGGTTCTGGGACAGTGCAGCATCAGCCTCAAGAACTAAAGTGAGGAGTAGCTGTAGTCACTTTTGTCTGCCGCAAGAACTGGCCAAGACTTCCATCAGTAAGTACCCAATCCATCCTTATGCTGCGTGGTAACTGATTTTTAGCATGTTCGATATTCCATGAGGAGGCATCTGGAGATGTAGTGACTGAGAAGGAACTCTTGATTCCTAAAGGCTAAGGTCAGCGTTGGCACTTGCGATAGTCTGTCATGTACTTCTGCACAGCACAGGCCATGGTCCACCTCAAAGTGCAGAGCAAGAGAGGGTGGACACTTACATGCCTCCCTGAATCACCCTGTAGTATTTGCACCCAGCAGCTTCTGGTGGAGTTCCAGCAGCTATGCAAGACTTCTCATCCAAACATGATCCAAGATTTACCCCATCCAGCTGTCCCAGAGCTTATTGTACCTTCCTTTAAATACATGGCCCCTGGGTTCTGGTCTGAATTCTTTGAACTGCTGATAGCGTATTTCGTTTTGCTTTCTGATTGAAGATTGTTTCCTGGCTCTGACAGAGGCTTTGCTATATAATCTTGGACTACTCATGTAACCTCTTCTTGCCTCAACTCATTGTTTCAAGGAGGAGGTTACCTTTTTCTTTAACCTCTCTATCGTGTCAAGATCAAAGACTCCCTTGGGAGTTGACCTTTTCTACATCTTGGCACACTTTCTCAGGTGCAGGTGAAAGTACCACTGTTTTGGCTGTGGCTTGTGTAGCTGAGCTGGGCTGGACCTTAAGAAAACATTTTTCCCATGTTAAACGTGTCAGCATCTTAGAGGCTTTCATGTTATTTATGTTGCAAATTAAGAAACAGAGTAGGTAGATGTGCCAAGTCTTGATTACTGCAATAACTTTTCTTCTCCCAGCCCACACCACGGCACTCACCTAGCTGTCTAAAGAGGCTTCACATCCTGACAAATGAATATTTTAACATCTTCCTCCCCATCCTGCCTGAGCAGAGCTGTTCAGGTTTGGATTTTGCCAAAGAGCATCCTTTCCAGGGGAGGCAGTGCAGTATCTAAAAGGGCTGCAATGGCCCAATAATCTCATCTGGGTGTTGTGCTTCTGTTTGCTGCCACCATCAAATGACCAGAAAGCAGATCCTTTCACCTCGCAATGTAGCAGGATCCTGCTGCAAGTACTGAACCTTTTTTTTTTTTTTTAAGCAGTCAGGTGCATGAACAGAGAAAATCTGGTGACTACCTGGGAACTTTGCCATCACCTACTTTCTGAATGATTTAGTTTTGAGATCTATTTGATTGTTTGTCTACCTGTATGGCTGCTAAGACACATTTTTACCAAAATCTCAGAATTTTTCAGTCTGTCAGATGCATTAATCAAAGCACAGTTTTATTACAGAGAGATGATTCAAACCAAACCAAAAACCACACACCCAAAAGAGAACAAAACCCCTAAACCAACCAAACAAACACAAAAGCAAAACAAAAGAACAAACTCAACCCAACCCAAACACAGAGAATCTAGGATGTACATCAGCATCCTTGTTAATAATCATTAAAGTACTACAGAGATTTTTACAGGACTTCACAGAAGTGGGACCTAGGTGGCATCTGCATCATTTTAGACCATCTTACAGAGATGGAAAACTAGATCAGCTTTGGAGGATAGTGAATTTTATCCTACAACAACTATAGATCTGGTCTCTTTAGCTTCAGTAATGCAGAAGACACTGTCCTGATGTTTTACCCCTAGATGGCACTGCCTGGCAACCTGGCTTCCTTTTGCCTGCCATCCTTTACCTTGGTTTCATAGCCAAGGTTTCTACTTCACTCAAGATTGGTGGAAAATAGGACAACAGAGATAAGGGAATTAAATTTCTGCCACTCGTGGCCGAAGTGGCAAATGTTCCCTTGTCTGCTACTTGCAAGTGAAAGAGCAAATAAGTCTTCAAGCAAAGGGTTATAAAGCAGGAATTCCTATATATGTGCAGTGAGATAGTGTCTGGGGTTTTTTGTGCATGCAGCAGAGATCTATTCTGACAGGGCTCCCTGCTGTTAAAACCAATGTTCCAGAGGAATCAAGATGGGAAGATGCATTGTTATGAGCTAGTGACCTATTTAATTCCTCCAGCAATCTTAGGGAAACATGGTTAATGCAACACATGTTTTCAAATTAACTACCTTTCCCTTTATTGTGGTGCAGATTGCAGTTCGCTTTTGTGTGCTTTCTTTCTCAGTGTTTCAGACCATTTTATGCTGCAGATCAGAAACACCTTGTGAAACTCCAGGTAGGAAAGTGGCGTCTGAATATTTATGATATTTGGATTTGTCTTACCTGGATGCATTCCCCACGAGGCAATCACAGGTCTTCAAACTCACCTGGATAATCGGCTCAAGTTTTGCAGTTTAACAACAACCCTAAACAGTTTCTTAATTTTTGATTGCTGTGATGATTTCAGTTATCATTTATTTGCTTGTGCATTTAGAGAGAAACTATGAACGGCAGAGGAAAGCACTCTTTTAAAGGGCTAATACTAGATATTGGCCAAGTACTAATTGTATTTGCCGCAATTCTCTCCTAATCTATCCTTAGGTTTCCTTTCTAGCCCACAGAACGTGCTGTAAGAGTATGTGTAGGCACACGCAGCTGCAGCTGCTGTGAGGAAACATTGTTTGCTTCCTCGTAGATTCATAGAACAGTTTAGCTTAGAAGAACCTTAAAGATTATCTAGTTCCAAGCCCCCAGCCATGGGCAGGGACGCCTTGGACTAGAACAGGCTGCTCAAGGCTGCTCATCCAGCCTGACCTTGAACATCTCCAGGGAGGTGACATCCACAACCTCCCTGGGCAACCTACTCCAGTGTTTCATCACCCTCACTCTAAAGAATTTCTTCCTAATTTGCACTCTAAATCTGCCCTCCTCCAGCCTCAATCCATCCCCCCGTCTGGAGTCTCCTTCTCCGGAGACTTTCCAAACCCACCTGGATACATTCTTGTGTGGCCTGCCCTAGGTGATCCTGCTTTGGCAGGGGAGTTGGACTCAATGATCTCTGGAGGTACCTTCCAACCCCTAACATTCTGTGATTCTGTGACACCCAGGCTGCCTCCTGAGGGCTGGCAATGAGCTACTGAAGAAGCCCACAGAGACCCATCTGGTATGCCAATCAAGTTAATTATTAATGAATGAATAAAAATAGATTGTTAAAAGTGTGCTGTTATCAAATGATGAAAATCCAAATCTGCATCTAAATCAGTTGTGCAGCACCCTCTGATTTTAATCAAATTGAAACAGCTCAGACATGCCATTGAGCTTTGAACTGCAGTAGGAAAGAGATTGAGAAAGGGTCATTCTTGACACTGATAAATACACAGCTTGTTTTTCCACATCTTCCATGGTGCTACTCTATTCCTTGTCTATCAATCAGCCTACCTGGCAATCTCTCACACTCAGCAATCTTTTTCAATCTTTATTATAGGAGTCCAGTGTGATACCAAATATAGACTTGTAACACTTGGATATGGGCTGTAGTTCTTCCATAATCTTCTTTGACAGTGAACTGCAAGTCAAAAGATTATAAGGCTTAGTAAGTAAAGCAGCAGCCTTTCACCTGCCAGACAGACTTGGTTTAACCTTGCTTTATGAGATGACTTTGATTCCAGTGTGCTTCTAAGCAGCTATGAATTTGTGCAACCAGAAACTGTTGTACTGCATCCTGGGTAAAAGGCGAAGCTTGGTTTTGGAGCCTGAAATTTCAGGTCAAAAGTTAAACCAGAACACTTTATTTTTTTTTATCTTAAAGAATAGGTTTATACATGCTGAGTAACCTGGTCTAGTTGAGGATGTCCCTGGTGACTGCTGGGGGGAGGATTGGATTAGATGACCTTTGGAGGTCCCTTGCAGCCCAGCCTATTCTATGATTCTCTGATGATTCTATGACAGGATTCAGAGAGGCACTAAGATGCCCTTTGAATAACCCTTCAAAAGAAACTCTTATTTGTGCCTATTGAAGGTGAATTTTAAATGCAAAGCCCAGGGCATGTTTTCAAACTTTAATTACCACTTTCTCTGAAGATCCTTGCCCAATGTTGCCCTGAGATACTTTGATACATTCCTGTCATGCCCCAGGCATGGCACCCATTAGTCAGCACCACAGGCATTGCCATCCTAGTCTCAGGATCAGATCCTCTCAGTTATGGGGACATAAGCACCTATGAGTTTGTTAGTGAATCTAATCTTAGTGTCTTAAATGGCTTTTGGGGTTGTAATGATTGCCCACAGGACCATATGCTGAATTTCTGTTTGATCCTGTGCCCTGGAAGAGAGGAGCCTGATGACAGCTACCACCTGGATTTCTGGCCTGAGGAACGAACGTCACACAACCAGCATTGTACCAGCACATATTCACTTTCTTTTGCTTAGTATTCATGGAAAGGTGTGTAAAGGAGGAGATTATTTATAAGATTTTCGATTAAGAGCATCAAAAAGGTGGTGGTGATTGAAATCCTGGTGTCTGGTAATAATTGCAGCATGTTATTGCAACTCCCCAGGTATCTTTTCACTTGGCTTGGTCAATAAACACCTCCACAGCAGTACATGAGAGCAATGGTAGTTTGTGGTCTAAGAAATTGTTTTTTCTGTGATGAGGACAGATCTGCATTTCTTGTGGTAAACAGCTAGGGACTAATCTGCTCACGGGAGAAACTGGTGTTAGGTGATGCTGCTTGGCAGAGACAGCGAAGCCTCAGAACCACAGCACTGATACCCCCCCTACCTGACCTTCCCAGAGGGGGTCTTTACACACAGAAATAACTCATACTGTTTTCAGCACATCCATTTCAACCAGTGCCGTAGCATCCCTGAAGGACAATTCACCTGAGTATGATTTTGATCACCCTCTCCTATTTTACTTTCAAAATTAAGTATACTTGCAGAGTAAGGCAGAATGCAAAGTTCTCTAGTCCTGGTCAAACCCAGGGAGTTTTTGTTTGTGTGAACTTGGTGACAAGAAAATTTTGTAAGTAATTCACTGAGTATTTTGGTGGCTTGAGAACAGAGTATATAAATTTCTGGCAAGGTATATCTCACTAATTTGGATATTCATAAAGCTTGTGTTTATTAATACCTTGTTAGTTACAGGGCCACTGCCTGCAGGCAAAAAAAAAAACACTCAGTATTTGTGAAGTCTTCTCCCTGCTCTGTAGGCATACCCAGACCTCCTAAAGTAACCTGAAGTATATCCAGATGTCAGATGCAATAGGTCAGTAAGCAAGTGCTTAGAGGTACTTCAGTTCAGATGAGGTGGTGCCATCCCCACCAGCTGCTCAGTGCTCAGTTCCTCCTGCTGAGAGCCCACCTGCAGAGACTGCCACCAGTTGCTGAACTTTCTTCCCCACAGGTGCTGCAAAGCAGCTAATCCAAAGGTGCCTAAGGCCTCCACGAGAAGCCTGACCTCTGGTCAGAAGCTTTCAATACAGATGGAATATGTCCCTTTAAGAGAAAGAAGGAAACAGAGAAGAAACTAGAATTCAGTGAAGGTTTCAAGAAATAATGCTGATAATGCAGTAAAAAGCAATGTCCCAAGAAAGATGCTGTTGAGTGGCACTGGTAAGAGGGGACACAGAGATAATACCGTGGCTTGTTATCCATCGCACTTGCAGCAAGTCCAGAATAAAGCATCTGACAGAATTATACCCTAATGGCTGGTATTTAATAGCTCATTTCTTTCTGGCATCTGCGAAGTGCTTATGGGGATATTCGCTGTTTAATAGAACTGCTGACAGTGATCAAAAGCATAGAAAGGGGCAGGCAGAGAACCAGAAGCAGAGAAAAAAATGCCTGTAGTTATGGGACAGGCTTTGGAGAAGACGAAAGTGCAGGAGGTGAATTCACATTTTCTCTTAGGACTGGTCCTGTGAAGGAGGCCAAAGTCTGGCTCAGGAGATGTTTCAGACAGTGCTGGTTGGCCCGGGCCAAAGTCATGCTGAGGACTAGGGTAGGCGTCAGTGGCCCTGAGCACTCCTGGGGCTGGGTAATTCACTAATATAGATCCAGCCTTCATGCCAGTTCCCTTCTCTTGTCAAAACAACATAAGGGAAAGACCTGATGCTGGGTTTACCATAATACGATTAAAGAAAGCTCTTCTCAGAGACAGTGGGAACAGAAAAAGCTTCTGTGTGAGCTGCTGTTTGCCTGGTGTCACACTACCTTCACTTCTAGCCCTCTTCTAGGATCTTTGTAGGCAACATGAGGCAGCAATTTCTGCCAGGAGCACAGTCACAGGGCAGTAGCCCTGCTTCAGCCTCTCTTATGGTTTCATTTTCCTCCCCTATGAGAGATGCTAATTTACTTCAGCTTTCCATGGGACCCATGATAGGAGAAACGGCCTTACATCCTCTGTAGCTGGGTCTTGATCTTGGTCTTCAAAGATCAGCTCCACACCTTCATCAGCTTCTCCTCCTCACATTACCAACCCTGTTTGTCACAGAAAAAAAAACTCTGCTAATTTACTTAAGGGCACAGAGACTGCACAGAAGACACCAGCACAGGACATGTCATTCAAAAACATTTGCCACCATCACAAAAACTCCCAGGACCAGCTTCACCCTGGGACACCCAGGAATTAGTCACAAAGAATGACAAAGATCCTTTCATTGTAAACTGTTCAATAAATTCAGCAGGAATCTAGGTACCCAAAACCTTTTGCCCTGAACTGCAAAAATCAGGGTTCAACAAAAATACTCTTCCTATGTAGAAAACTGCCTGGTTTTGAGCTATCGCCAGCTCTAAACCAGCTCCTTCATTTTCTTTCACAAATTGTTTGAACATTCTCTTTACATCTTTAAAATCCTGGAAATTCTTATTGGGGACTTGTAAGGACTCTGGAAAATCAACTTCTAAGAAACAAAAGGTATGAAAGTTTATCACAGTTTTGTGGCAAATTTGTCATTTACAATTCACTGTCAAAGCTGCCTGTGCACTGGGGGGGACTGCCTCCTTCACATCTCCAGTCATCAGGAGACTACTCGGGGCTCTGAGTTCTGTAACAAGGTCACAGTCCAAAGCATTTAACCCCCCAAGGAACTGCTGCATGCCTGCTGTCAGGTCTTTGGTCTCTCAGATGCCTGGTTAAAGGCCAGTGCCAGGTTTCAATGTGCTTTGTGTGAGTATTTTCAGGCATTAATTTTTAAGACCTACGGGATTAGAAGGATAGTTTTCACATTTTCCCTGAGGAAGATAAAAGTGGATTGGTGTTAGCAGTACCTAGAGTTTCTTTTGGAACTGTTTACCTCGTGAAGAGGCATCACCCTGTTGAGAGACATACAGATTAATGCAGAACTTTTTGTCTCTGTTAAAAAATCATTTGCCTATAGGCTCAATAAAAGTGCAGGCCAGTAGGAACAGAGAAGTGATCATCCCTCTGTACTCAGCACTGATGAGGCCACACACTGAGTATTGTGTTCAGTTTGGGCCTCTCACTGTAGGAAGGACACTGAGGTGCTGGAGCGTGCCCAGAGAAGGGCAATAAGGCTCATGAAAGCCTTGAGGAACATCTGAGGGAGCTGGGGTTGTTCAGTCTGGAGAAGAGGAGGCTGAGGGGAGACTTCATTGCTCTCTACAACTCCCTGAAGGGAGGTTGGAGTGAGAATGGGGTAGCCTCTGCTGCTTGGTGGCAAGTGACAGGACTAGAGGAAATGGTGTCAAGCTTCTCCAGGGGAGGTTCAGGCTGGATATTAGGAAATACTTCTTCACTGAAAGGGTTCTCAAACATCGGAATGGTCTGCCCAGGGCAGTGGTGGAGTCACCACCCCTGTGGGTGTTCAAGTGGCGTGTGGAGCTGGCCTTTAGGGACATGGTTAGTGTTGACCCTTCAGTGCTGGGTTGAGGGTTGGACTGCATGATCTTTGAGGTCTCTTCCAACCAGATGTATTCTGTGTTTCTGTGACATGTATCAGAGGCGTTTCAGCTTTGAAATCTCTTTTGTACATGTTTGCAGGCATGTATGGAATGTCTATAAATATTCACATGCCAAATATATTCAATAAATGTGCAAGAGTACAAATCAACACTTTAGAAAATCATAATTGTCTCTTTTGAAAGAGGGATTTAATTTTTTATTATTATCTAAAGTACTTTTAATGCTTTCATGGCAAGAGGCAGAGAATCAGTAATTTGCTGGTGACAGTTCTCAAAGGCTATTTGTTCACAGCTATTTATACACTTTTGTTAAACAGAGCTATCCAAAGCTAAGCAACCAAATGTTACACCACTGTATCACACTGTGGTCTTTCAGACAAGAGTCAAATTTTGGTTCACGTCATAAAAATATTGCCAGCTAGGATTGCTTCAGTTGTTGCATAACCCTGTAATCTACAGCCAAGGTATCAACTGTGCTGGCTCCTGCACTGTGGAGCTTTGCCTGCTTCAGCCCTAATCCGGAAACATGCTTGAGACAGAGGATTTGCAGTGTCAGGTCACAGAGGGATCTCTTGCTTCTCCCTACCTTGGAAAGTCATCAGCCTAATGAGCAGCTACCCCCTGTTCTTCTCACCACTGTCCCCAGAGGAACATGTATGACAGTAGCTGCAGCAATTGTAGCGAGGTGCTGGCCGCCAAAATGCTCCTCCAGGAAAAAAAAAAAAAAAAAGCAAACACCACAGCACCTTCCTTTTAAACTGATGTGTCTCTCCCAAAATAGCTATAGATGAATAGGAATGTAGCTGAACTCTTCTGGCAAATATTTGTGAGAAAAGGGAGAGAGAGCTCAATTCTCCAAAGAGTGGCTGGAGAGAAGGATCCTCATCCCTTCTGCCAATGTCTCAGATGTCCCAGCACTTTCCAGGGTGCAGCAGAAGGGTGAATGGTTTAATTCCCTATCATTAGTCTCCTTGTAGTAGTTACTCTAGATATGAGGCTTGACATGGCCTGTCTGGAACTCAGTGAGTGCCACTCCTTATGCAACTGCTCTAGACAGCACTGACAATGAAAGATGTTGAAGAGTAAAGCCTATTGAGTCAGTAACCCAGTACCAAGTGGGGTGTTCCATCTAACAGGGAAGTAGATGGCTCTTGGGTACAGCCTCAGCTAGAGGGAAGAACAAACACAGCAGTCACTGAAACCAGGCTAGACCTCCATATATTGGCATTATTAAAATTCTCTTGGAAGACCAGAGAAGACATATGGAGATGTTCCATTGCTGTAGTTAGGTTAAAAATAAATATGCTACTTGATGAGAGAAAACAAAACCAAAGCAAAGAAATCTTCATAGCTGAAAAAGAGAGGAAGGTTCTTTGTGAAAGCACTTGGCTTGCTGGCGATGCTCACTTCTGCAAAGTCAGTGTATTTATAGCAGCCTAATACGAAATAGAAAGTTAAGCCCAGGCCTAATTCCTTGATCTGAACTTTGAAACTGAGGTCAGAAAACTGCAGTGTCAGTCATGGGGGTGCCTGAGAGGGTGACCGACAGCACCACTCGCACAGCTTTCATCTCCTAGGGTGATTTGTCCTCATCCCTCAAGATCTCTGACAGCCTACTGGGCTCTCTTTTCTCTGAACTTTTAACTGAAGATGTAAGGAGCTACCCCAACTCTGCGGGACAGTGAGAAGCGCTTAGGAACAGCACTTGTTTGTGTATCAGTGCCTGGGGATCACTCTGCTCTCTATGTAGCTCTCCTTGGGCAAGAGCCTCACTTAGTGATGTGGAGCTCTTGCAAAAAGCAAAATCCTGCAAGAGAAGTTCACTGAACAAGGACAAAAGAGCAAAGGGAAAGGGAGAGATCTGTGGTCTGACTGAATTTAACTACTCAATCACAGAATGAAAACTGAGGTCAGTGTAATGAGGAGAATTAAAATAAATCATTGCAATAACTTCCGTGTTGCAGTCTGTGACTGAGACCTTCAGATCCATGAAGAGTTTCAATCATCATGCGGAATGCTGACATTTATAGATTTGAAATAATTGTCCATGGCTGAGTAAAGAAGTAAACTGATTATGGTCCAGATTGATTTGGGGCTAGGAATGTTTATGAATACATAAGGTGGATATTTTGAAGGCCCAGCATAATTCTTTTTCCTTTAACAAACCACTAACGTTCAGCAGAAGGAGCTTTAGAAAGCTAACAGAAATAGGTCTTGATAAGTTTTCTATTGGATCATTAAAAAAAAAAAAAAAAAGGTTCAGTGGCAGATGTTCCTCAATCTTTGTATTTAATGGGAAGCAGAGGTGCCAAGCAGCAAATATTTGTATGAAAGGATTACAGCAGCAGCTATTTAAATACAATGGACTGAGTACAGTCAAAATAGCCATATGCTATTAGCCAAATACATTGTGTTTCTAGAAGGCATATTCTGCACAAGTGTGCATTACTACTTGTGCATGAGAACATCCCTAAATGGCTTTTCACCAGCACCTGGAATAACAGCATGTGGAGCTGCTTGACAACCTGGCAGCATTAGACCTACTGAGTATCTCCTGCCCCCTGAAACGGTGCATGGATTTCAGTGGGAGCTATCATTTTTCATTACAGACACAACTTCTTCAGAGGGGTGTCCTCCGTGGTTTGAACACCTGAACTGAGTGAAGACAAGAGTGTCTGCCTTGGATAAGGTGTTAGGCAATGTTAATTGCCTTCTCAGCTCAAAGAAAGCTTCAAATGAGGCTTCCTGAGCAAGATATGGTAGCTGCATCTTTAGGTTCATAGATTCGTAAAATGGCTTGGGTTGGAAAGGATCTGAAAGATCATCTAGTTCTGACCCTCCTGCTATAGACCCTGTCTCTCTTGAAACAGAGAAATACTTGATCATATCACAGGTCACAGACATATATTTGGAGTTTTTTTTTTCTGAAACATTTTTTATTGTTGTGGTAGGTTAGGAA
>VWYK01021248.1:0-14599 GCA_013399775.1 Semnornis frantzii | reverse complement strand
CTTGCATAAGGCAGGCACAAGCTAACCNGGCCTTGCATAAGGCAGGCACAAGCTAACCGTGCATGTACCTTGTTTACCATGGGATGCAAAACAAGTCTGGGCAAGCCAGAGTCCTTAGACTCAATGGCTCTAGGTTCTTTGTCCTCTTTCCTGTGGTTGCTTCTCTCCAAAATAGAAGAGAGAGCAGAAAAAACATGTCTGGGCAAGCCAGGGCACATATTTAGGCCTACCACAACACAAGTTGGAAGGGACCTCAAGGATCATCTGGCCCAACCTTTCTTGGCAAAAGCACCCTCTAGACACGGTGGCTTAGCACCCTGTCCATATGAATCTCAAAAGTGTACAATGAATCTCAAAAGTATACAATCCACCACTTCACTTGGGAGATCATTTCAATGGATTGTGGTTCTCACTGTGAAAAACTGTCTTCTGGTATCCGTCTGGAATGTCCCTGTGAGTAACTTATTCCCATTGCTTCTTGTCTCTTCCATGTGAATCCTTATAAAAAGGGACTCTCAATCTTCTTAGTAGCCATCCTTTAAACATGGTGAGAAGATATCCCCCTAAGCCTTCTTTTCTTAAGGCTGAACAAATCCGTTTCTCCCAGCATTTCCTCATATGGCAGCTTCCTAGTCCTTGGATCATCTTTGCGGCCCTAATTAGGGCCTTTTGTAGCCTGTCTTTCCATATCTTTTTTTGTATCATAAGTCCTAAAACTGAGTGCAGTAGGAGTAGAACAAAGCAGTGTGGGATGACTTTGTCTCTGCTGCTGCTGCCCTTATTGATGCAACCCAGCATCCTTTTGGCTTTTCTTGCCATGGGAGCACACTATTTGTGCCTGTTGAGCTTGTTGTCCACCAGCATCCCTAGGTCCCTTTCCACAGAGCTGTTCCTCAACTGTAGATTTCAGCCAGTGCTGTGCTCCTGGCTTATGTTTTCTCAGGTGCAAGACAGTAACATCTGCCTTCATTGAATTTCATGATCTCTCTGTTAGCCACTGTTTCAACCACTGTCTTTCTGTAGGATGGCTCTCCCTTTTGAAGTGTCTTCTTTCCCCACTTAGTCTGGTATCATTGGCAAACTTCATCAGGCTACAACTGATCATCGAGATCACTTGTGGGCATATTAAACACTCCACTTGTGCTGTGTTGGCAGTTTAAAAAGGAGCCATTTACAAATACACCTTGCATGTGTGGCCTGTCGTACAGTTTTCCAGCAACCACATAGACCATCATGCATCAGTGTCTGTGGTAGACAATGTTTACTGCGTGCCCCACATCAACCAAGTTGTTGGTGGTTTTGGATTTTTTTGATTCCGTAGCAATGCATTGAAATGATGCTCTTTTCAAGGGCATGTTTTTATGGAATTATTGTTATTGATCCTGTCAGTGTGCTACTAATGCTTCCCCATGTATCATACTTCTTGTAGTAAGTATGAGATTTAAGAAGCTGTTGCTTTTTACAAGTAGATGTTTTACACTTGGAAGAAGTCTTTAAGTGGTGCTTTGTTATGCTGGAGAAAGAGCAATAGTTTTTGTTTGGTAATGAACCCCAAAATTTCAAATGTTACTGCTGATTTTCTAGGCCCATCTTGAGTCAAAAAAAGACGACACTGATCTTGAGAACAGGAGTGATGGACTCTTTGTGAAGAGATCTGGTTTTTAGACCTTTCGAAGGATCAGAAGATTAAACTAGATCCTTGACCCCTGTTTAGAGAAGGCTGTGGAGTGAGAAGTGGAAACTAGGGATGAGTGTAGATACATGGAAGTTCCAGCAAACCATTATGAGATGATACAGTGATTTTAAGAATTAAGTCCCATTCAGAATGGCAGTGAAGACCCTGGAAGAGGAAGTTGTGATAGGAGGAATATTTGGCAGTTTGTGAGTAGCAGATGGGAGCACTCACTTTCAGGTGGCCCCATGACCGTCCAAGGACAGAAAGACCCCAATAAACAGTTGGGATTGGAGCAATTTTAAAAAGGCTGACTGATGAAGGCTGTTTGCCAGGTAGCCCTCTTACAGGTTTGTGTTTGTTTTTTTTTTTCTTTTTTTTTTAAATCCCCTGGGAAGAAAACTACATCATGCTTTTCTCCCAGCAGAATTGAAAAGGGGAATATTGCCACTCGTTGTTCCTTGGATCACCCTTTTGAAATGTAGTAAGATTGGCCACTTTGTGCCTCCTATAGCTTCGGGTAGTAAATTAGCTGTAAATCTTTTTCTTTGAGTTGTCACAGAATAAGCAGTTTTATATTTAGCTCCAATAAGGTAAGCAGAATAGAGTTTTGTCACTAGAAAAGCTCTTATGACCTAGATGTGGATTTCTATTTCAGAAATGTATCAAAGTGACATTTTTATGAGGCTGCCTCACTGTATGTAATGACCGTAATCATCAAGACATTTTGCAAATGAATAGGTGCTGACGTTTGTTTGACACTGTTCAGTAGTAAAGGTCTAATCTTCTTGCCTCCATACATAAATACTTTAATCTGCCTTTGTACAGAGAGTGTATAAAATATACTCAGCTGCCAAGTTAAATGCTTGAAAATTGATGTGGCTGTCACAGAGACTACAGTGCTATAAGACAACTTGAATTGGAAATAAATATTCTTTTTTTTTTATTATTATTATTCTCTGTTTCTTCTTAAAGAAAATACCAATTCCGTTCTTTCAGTATCCACACTTCTTCACTCTGGAAAGCTACTTCTGCAATACTGTGTGCAGCAACCATTTCAAGAAATATGTGGACCAGTTAGAATAAGTCTTGAGCAGAGATACTGAAATGATCAGAGATCTATGAAATATGATCCATCAGAAATGTCAGACTTTTTGTGCTGGTTTGAGGCTAATTGGAATATTTTAATAGAGAAAATTATATTATAGGCTGTGAAAGGAAAACAATGGTGATGTCTGCTTCACTCATAGGCTTGCTGAGATGTTTAAGAAAAGAATACAAAACATAGATAAGCCACTTGGGCTTGCAGGCAGTCAGCAGGCCTCAGCGTCTCGGGTTGTCTAGCAGCTTCTTGCCTTCTCCTCTCTGCCAAGTAACCTCACTAACCACTTTCCTTCTAACCCCCCTGGCCGATCCTCCAAATTCACCTTGCGTGTAAGGCAAACCTTGGGTTAAGGTATAGGGGTGAGGAGAAGGTGGAAGTGTGGTTGAAAGCCACTCCTGGGGACTCTGATTTCTGGGAGGGGAGTTGTGTTTCTGTATTACCCTTACCTTGTATATTTCTGTAAATATTTCTGTATATAGTGTATATCTCTGCTTTTATATTGTGCTGATCTATAAATAGAGCTTCATCTCTTAACTTTGAGCCAGCCAAGTTCTAGTCTGGGTCATTTTACAAAGTGTGGGGTGGGGAAATCCCAAACCATCACACTTTTGTACGCAGAGAAAGGAAGACTGGAGGAACTGTGGAAGTCTTCCAAGATGTGAAAGGGTGCTGCAGTAGGGAAGGGAATAATAATTTGTTCCCTATGTCTAAGGTAGATGGGTTAGAAATAATGCATTTAAACTGCAATAAGGAGTTCTCTGATTAATAGCACAGAAGGCAAGCAGGCTTTTAATGAGAAAATTTAGCTATTGAGTGATTTACCTATTTTGATTCTATAGATTTCCATGACTGGAAACTCTGTAACCCAGGAAGAAAAGTCCATCAAAGATGTAGCTGTTCCTGCCCTGAAACTATAGGGGGTGAAAAAGGGAAAAAATGTTTAAATGTAGATTTCAGTGAAGTGTCCATTCTGTAAGATGGACGTTTTAGTGATCAAATATGCTGGCAACTTCGCGTTCTTCACTTTTAATCACTGTATTGCTATGGTTGAAGTTACTCAATTACAACAAATATTTCCTATTTTAAGACTCTTTACAGTTGCTAAATTGTCAGGCACTCATGCCTTGCCTAAAACTTTGTGATGGATCTTTGGTGGTTTTTCCTTAAGCTTCAGTTATAACTATTTAGGTGTTTCAAAGCATGAGATGAAAGACAGGTATTTTTTACTCTTTATGTGTTTACAAGTGTGTGAGAATTTCCAATACTGAACCCTAAAACTTCATCTGGAAGTAGAGATTTGTACATATTGGGAAAGGCTGCTCCTCTGTTCCTAAAGGCAGTGGTCTCAAAAAAGGCCTGGTTAAGCTGCATGTTTCTCCCTTTATCTATGGTGTTGGAGGTTTTTTTGGGTTTGTTTTGTTTTAAACCAAGGTCCAGAAAGGCAGTAGCCATGATAAAAGGAGAGGATAGATTATTGTTTCAAAGATTGAAGCTTGGTTTGAGAAGCATAGAGATTCTGATTAAAAGGAGGAAAAAAATGGAAAAGGCCAAAATGTAAGGATAGAGTATGATTGAAAATAAAAAAAGACTGGATGATGAATTGGGAGTTATATCTGAGCAAAGGAAAGAGAATGAGAAGCTCAGGTGCCATCTGGAGGAAGGTTGCTAGGACAGAGAATGCAGTGGGCCACCTGAAGAATGAAGACAGAGAGGAGCAGTGTGGGAGCAGACTGGAGCAATCTTAGGCAAAAAAGAATCAACCTATGTGGGAGTGTGAGTAGAAAAGAAATCTTTGTCCATAGAGCACTTGCCTTGCCAGAGTCTGGTGCAGGGGAGTCTATTGTCTTTGCGTTTCCCTGCTCTAAGGTGCCTGTAGAGTCTCACCAGGCAAAATCTTGGGTGCTTCAAATGCCCAGGCTGTCCTCACCTTGGATGTTTAGTCTGGTTTGTCCTAATTTTCCTCCCGCTTCATTACAAAGCCCCTAACTCTAAGCACATTTCTTACCTCAGCAGTGCATAGAATTAGATGTATGTCCTCTCTCTCTACTCCTGGGAGCCTTGTTCACTCATTTTGGCTTTGAAGGCATGTTAGCTGCTGTCTTGCTGAAGTGGTGGGGAGGTGTGCTCAGCAGGTAGCTTGCTATCTACCTAATCAGCCTCAGTGAGAATGGGGCAGCTGGGAGCTGTGATTGGAGCTGCATGGCACTTTGCTTCTGTCTGCTGCTGGGGAAAACCCTGACTTTGACTTGCCGCCTCACTGCATAGCTGCATAGGGGTCTCCCTGAAGCAAGAGGAAGAGGAGAGCTATGTGCTAATCTCTGGGTGTCTTGAGAGTGTTAGCTCCTGCCTGGCAGTCTGACATATGCTTGACATCAGTGGTGAAGCAGCAGCTGTGCTGGGATGAGGTTCAGTTCTCAAGTGCCAGCTTAACTGAGAAGATGACATCCTGCTGCTGCTGGCTGCTGTGTTAGCTGAAGTGGCAAGGACCCTGTAATGGATACTTGTAGCCCTGGAACAATCTGTTGGGATCTGTGAGAAGGAATGTGGGTTTTTTTCAGTTTGCTTTATTCAACCAACCAAGGGCTTTATGAATAAAAACTCTAATTGCAGACATGAGCATTCAGAAACTAAATATAAAATGTAATTTGGCTGCTTTGTGGCGTACAGGGAATGTAGTTTAAATTTTGTTAGTGCATGCTGATTTATCTAGAGGACTTGCTGTGTCTTTCCAGACAGGAAGGATTGTGAGCTAGGGATTGGGGAATTGAATGAGAATGGCTCAGATATGGCCATTCTCTGCAGTTGTTGTCAAGTTTGTAGTGAAATAAGATAGAAGTAGCTGGAAAAGACAATACTGAGATAAGGCTTTTCATGCCAGTTTCTACCTCAAACAGTGGGGATTATTAGAACAAAACAAGGGGCAAAATATCTCCCAACAGCAAAGAACTGGAGCTAGGATATATCTTCCAATGCACACACAGGGATTAGAGCGGCAAGGTGACTTGAGTTAAATAAAGGACAAGAGAGTGTTTCCTGAAAATGTTTGGGGTTTTTTTCCCCTTTTTTGGGATGTTGGAACTCTCAACTGGTCCTGTGCGGTTTTATTTTGCAAACTAGACAGTGCATGCACGTGTGAGCCTTGGAAATAAGAGTTGTTGTTGTTGTTGCAGGGTGATGCAGGTCTAATACCTCGAATTTGTGAAGGATTATTCAGCAAAATAAGTGAAAAAACAAAGCGGAATGAAGCATCGTTTCGGACAGAAGTCAGGTAGGTCCCAGCCTGTTAATAGTTTGCTGGTGATCAGACTCGTTAAGACCCACCCTGTTTCACTTTACCTCTGAGAAAAGTGTCTATGTTAGAAATAACTTCCTATGCTTGGCCTCAAACCTAGAACTGATTTTTGTTGGCAGTTGTAGTCTAAATTAGCAATACCTCTGCCTCCATTTTGCTTCATTTAATTGGTGATGAAAATGCTTTTGCTGCTGGACAGCATCTTCCTGCTTTTTATGCTGTATTTTAATTTCCTGATTTTTTATGCTCTATTTCAGACTGACATTAGGAAATCTCAATATTGCTAATTTCTGTTTCCTTTCTATTTGCTTTTTTCCTGATGATAACAAATACCCTGTAGTCATTACTATCTTTGGATCTGTTTGCCTCTCCAGGCATCTTGCTTTCACAATGCAGTATTGAGATTGCTTTCCTCTTGTAAAGACTTCTCAGTCAGTCAGTGCTTTTCTAATCTCTTTACTTTCAGTTATCTGGAAATTTATAACGAGCGGGTGAGAGACCTTCTTAGGCGGAAGTCATCAAAAACAAATAATTTACGAATACGAGAACATCCAAAGGAGGGGCCGTATGTTGAGGGTAAAAATCACTTTCAGTGTTTTACACTGGGTATTTTATTATCTTTATATATTCCCACATGTCCTGTCTAATAGCATAGGGCATCTTTATGTTTTATAATAGAAATGGTGATGGATAAAGTGCTTTCTGTTGATAGAAAAGCATTGATGTGTATCTCCACTCTGTCAGTTCGTATCTCTACCTTGCTTTCCCCATTCTAAGGTTATGATCTATTTTTATCTGTAGATTTATATGTAGTTTTTATCTGTAGATTTATAACACTTTTTGAAATTACACTGATTTATTTGTATTCATTTATAGCAACTCTTAAATGTTAAGAGGCACAGTTTGAATTAAGAATTTGTTGGCTGTGGCTTATAAATCTTTACTATTTAGAGGGAAGGAACCTATTAAGATCTAATGGTGCTAATCTGTCTTCTGCCAGGGAAGCTTCATATTTCTTGAGGAATTATTCTTATATTATTGCATTAAACACTTCAATGAGGTTGCATGGTTTTGTCTTAACTTACTGTAAATGTCCAAGAACTCTATTGTCCACACCATGCCTCGTTCCTTAAGTGGCAGCCAAGTTGACAGCAAACACTGATTGCAGCAGTACTTCACAGTACTGAGGCTACTGACCAAATCTCTTTGTGAAGCAAGTCAAGTGGAGGTGTGAGCATGTTGTAACACTCTGCTTTTCTTTAGATCTGTCTAAACATTTAGTGCAAAATTATGCCGACGTGGAGGAGCTTATGGATGCAGGAAATCTGAACAGAACAACGGCTGCAACTGGAATGAATGATGTCAGCAGCAGGTCCCATGCCATTTTCACAATCAACTTCACTCAGGTAGCGCAGCAAACTCCCCTGTCATAGTATCTGTTTGCATTCAAGAATTCATACAATCAGCTAGACCAGGGAAGTCATTCCTCCCCAGTACTCAGGAACTGGTCAGGCCACACTTTCAGTACTGTGTCCAGTTCTTTGTAAATTGAGGGGCCCAGATGTCGAGGTGCTTGAACATGTCCAGAGAAGGGCACCAAGGCTTGTTGAGGGGGCTGGAGCACAGCCCTATGAGGAGAGGCTGAGGGAGTGAGGATGTTTAGCCTGAAGAAGAGGAAGCTCAGGAAAGGCCTTATAGCTCTTTACAACTACCTGAAAGGAGGTCGTAGCCAGGTGGGGGTCGGTCTCTTGTGCCAGGCACCTAGTGGCAGAACAAGAGGACACCGCCTCAAGCTGCACCAGGGCAGGTTTAGTCTGGGTGTTAGGGAGAAGTTCTTTACAGAAAGAGTGATTGACATTGGGATGGGCTGCCCAAGGAGGTGGTGGAGTCCCTGTCCCTGAAGGGGACTGGATGAGGCATTTAGTGCCATGGTTTAGTTAATTAGAAGGCGTTGGATGATAGGTTGGACTCTATGATCTCAAAGGTCTTTTCCAACATGGTTAGTTCTGTGATTCTGTGATTCATTAAAAACTGAGATTGTCAGATAAGGGAGTGTGGGTAGATAACAATGATGTTGTGTGTCGGGAAAAGGTAAAAGGGTGAAAAACCTGTTTCGAGTATTGTAAATGTGTTTATTAGTGATTATAGTCTTAAAAATGTATAGTGTCATATGTTTACTTGAAATGAATTTACTAGATTTTGAGGAGATAGTTACTGGGACTTTAGGCTGAATATCAGTGACCAGTGCCAGAGTGTTTTATGCTGCTGCTGTTACAGCATTGGATGAGGCACGTGTTGTGTGACTTCAGCCAGAGCTGAGCATGGGCTGGCATTTACACTGTGAAAGGTTCCTTAACCATATCTAAGGCTGTGATGGTTTGGGAGTTCCCCGCCCCCCCACACTTTGAAATGATCCAGGCTAGACTCTCAGCCGACTGGAAGTTAAGAGATGAAGCTATATTTACAGCTCAGCACAATATACAAGCAAATATATACAGTATATACAGGAATATTTACAGAAATATACAAGTTTAAGGTAATACAGACACACAACACCCCTNAGACCCAAGCAGCAAGCCAGCCAGTAAGTCCCTCATGACCCAGACTGCCAGCTCGAGAGACTCTTATCTTCTTTGTTTTGGTTTTCTTATACCTAAACATCGCAGCAAGCCTCTGAGTGAAGTAGACATCACCACTGTTTTCCTTCACAGCCTATAGTACAATTTTTCTCTATTAAAATATTCCAATTAGCTCAAACCAGCACAAAGGCTTGCAAAAAACCTGTCTTTTTGGCCTAAATTGTAGAATGTAGGAATGTTTTCTACATGTTTTCTTGCTGAATCTTCATTTATTGCTATTGGAAACCTATTTATATTCCTCGATTTACTGATGGAATAATGGAGAGGTGTCACAAATTTTGTTTAAATGCAGTAAACTCCTTTTCCAATGACTTTTCACCATTGTTTTTGAGGCCCTTTTTAGATGATCCACAAGTCACCTGCTAGGCAAAGAGAAGGTAGCATAGTATTGGTTCACTTTCCCGACAAAACATTGCATGTTCTCCCCAAAAACACACACAAGATCCTGTACACCAGCTGTTCACTAACAATTAATTGCTTATTGCAAATCTTTCAGAAGAGGATGAGAGGCAGTCAGCAAAAGGTTTTCTTGTGCTGTTGTACTGTAAAAGTAAAAGGAAGTTTGAAACAGGGCAATCTTAAGTTGATTTGTGTGAATGAAGCTGAAAATTGAGAGGAAACCACAGTTCAAGTCATATTAGAACTGCAATGGCTGTTTGAATACGGAGAAATTGAGTATGTGTGATTATGTTGTAACTTACTGAGAGCTAAATATCAATATAATGTAAATGTTGAATGAATGCATCACGTGTTCACTGTGTATCATGTAAATGCCAATTCACAACTGTCAGTGCATGTCCATGAGTGGTTAGAAAATTGCAGATCTTACAGTTTAAAGTAGTAACAGCTTGCATTGGAGTTATGCATCAGTTAAAGATCAGATGCCTTTCTGTGACACCTCTAATACCTCTGTCTTCTGAAACTCTGTTGTTGTAAACAAATTAAATTCAGTTGTGACATGAGAAAGGCCAGTAAGATGGATTCAGTAAAATTGCAGACTTTTGTGACTTAATGTGTTTTCTTTCTGTATTTTTTTTTTGTCTTTAGGCTAAATTTGATTCTGAAATGCCATGTGAAACTGTTAGCAAGATTCACTTGGTAGATCTTGCTGGAAGTGAGAGAGCAGATGCCACTGGTGCCACAGGGGTTAGGTTAAAGGAAGGAGGAAACATTAACAAGTCTCTAGTTACTCTGGGAAATGTAATTTCTGCCTTAGGTATGTGTCTGGGTTTTGTGCTTGGCCGTTTTGTTTTGGTTTTTTTTTTTTTTTTGTCATTAAATACCTTTGTGTTTATTTACACTTATGCAAATTGTGGCTTAATGCATAGCATTTTTCTAAATTAATGAAAATACAAAATTGCCTTTTATTGTTTTCTTTTTCCCTACCTCCACACAGCGGATTTATCTCAGGAAGCAACAAACCCTCTTTCAAAGAAGAAACAAGTATTTGTGCCTTACAGAGACTCTGTGTTGACTTGGCTGTTAAAAGATAGCCTAGGAGGAAACTCTAAAACAATAATGATTGCCAGTAAGTGTTTTTAACTATTTTGTATCCTGAACAGTTCATGCTTAATAGGAGTGTCTGTAAATCTTTGGATTCCAGATGCATTGTTAAGGCAGAGCGTTGTTTAGACATAGTAATGATTTCTTTCTTTCTGAGTTCACCCATCTCCGCAGAAGATCTCTGGCAGTAGATCTATGTAGGGACTTGTCGAATGTATCACAGAATCACAACATTTTTGGGGTTGGAAGGGACTTTCAGAGATCATGGGCTCCAACCCCTTGCTAAAGCAGGATCGTCTAGGGCAGGCCACACAGGAACACGTCCAGGTTGGTGTTGAAAACCTGCAAAGAAGGAGACTCCACAACCTCTCTGGACAACCTGGACATTGGATATTTAGAGACATCAATAAGATACCCTTTCAGTCTTCCGTTCTCTGGCCTAAACAGTTGAGGTTCTCTCAGTCTTTCTTCATAGGGGAGATAAATTTAATTCCCTTAACCATCTTTGTAGCTCTTCATTGGACTCTCCAGCAGATCTCTGTCTTCCTTGCATTGGGGAGCCCCAAACTGGATACAGTATTCCAGACGTGGTGTCACCAGGGCAGAGTAGAGGGGAAGGAGAACCTCCCTAGACCTGCTGAACACACTTTTACTACTGCATCCCAGGATACCGTCAGCCTTCTTGGCCACGAGGGCACATTGCTGTCCACTTATCGTCCGCTGGGGGAACACCCTAGGTGTTCAGTAATGTCATGAACAAGAGCAGGCTTGCCTCCTGAATTGGAGAGCTTCATTTTCATCCACAGATGGCTGTTTAGGTACAGATATTGCTGACCGTTTGGTTATCTGTGCAACGTGGCATCCAGGTAGGGTATGCACAGTCCTTAGACACATGTTTGCAGAAGTAAGACCATGTCCAGTTCTGAACCCCCTCAATTTAAGAAAGATGTTGAGGTGCTTGCACATGTCCAGAGAAGGGCACCAAGGCTGGTGAGGGGGCTGGGGAGGGAGCAGAGTGGTTCAACCTGGAGAAGAGGAGGCTCTGGGGAGACCTTAGTGCTCTCTACAACTACCTGAAAGGGGGTTGTAGCCAGGTGGGGGTTGGTCTCTTCTGCCAGGCAACCAGTAACAGAACAAGGGGATACATTCTTGAACTGCACCAGGGCAGATTTAGGCTGGATGTTAGGAAGAAGTTCTTCCCAGCAACAGTGAGTGGCATTGGAATGGGCTGCCCAAGGAGATGGAGTCCCTGTCCCTGGAGGTGTTCAAAGGGAGACTGGATGAGGCACTTAGTGCCATGGTTTAGTTAATTAGAAGGTGTCGGGTGATAGGTTGGACTCTGTGATCTCAAAGGTCTTTTCCAACCTGCTTAATTCTGTGATTCTGAGAGGCAAGGATCATCCAAATGTATGTGCCTAGTTGCTCGCATTTGATCTGTCATCTACTTCCAAGCTGTGTTTTTGACACGTGTCAGTGTAATGATAATCTGACCAGTTAAACTCCAAATAGGAGTTCCTATTTATTCTGGAGGTTTATCTGCATTTCAGGCAGCTCTGATCTATGTGGCAAAAGGCTCAACCTGGAGCTAGTTAAAGCTTGTATCTCTTTCCACTTACTCCTCTCTTCCCTAGTTTAGAGACTTTGAGCCTTGTAAAATAATAATAAATTACATCTCTGTGCATCTAGGCAATACTGATGTGTAAATCAGTTCACTTTTCCAAAACTTTTTTGTTGCATTAGTAGCAGAAACAACTGAGTCTCTTTTGACATTCAGTGGAGCAAGACTGTCATTTGTATTTAACCTCCTTTTTGAATGCACACAGCATTTGAACTCTTTGTCTATATTTCATTATTTATTATCAGTCATCTTGCAAGCTTGCCTTTATAGTTTTTCTACTTGTAGGAAGCTCTGTATGGATCACCTGGTTTAGAAACCTACCAATAGCATATATATTGTGGAGTTTTCAACAGACTGGGATGGGAATTCCATTCCTAAAAAATAAACCAAGGAAAGTCTGGGAAGTGTTTAAGGGGAGGATTTTGGATGTTGGAGATGTTAGGCTGTGAAGAGGAGAGCAGCTCTGAAATGGCTCTTACACTGCATTCCATTTCAACAGGAAAGAGAAACTGATGCAGTTCTCACTTGGATGTGATGGGAGAGCAGAATCAAGAGGATAAAATGCATGGGATCAAATTCTCATTATTCAGTCGCTTTGTTACAGTGAAATTCTCTGGACAGCAGTTCTTTTGCATGATTTTGGAGGGGTTTTGGGAATCGATACTGTTTTGTTTTTTTTTTTTCATTAGGCTGATCATAGTAGTACTGGAAGAAGACCTTGCACTAGACTCTCCTTTGTTTTTCTGGCTGTTTAAGCAACACTGTGCTGGCATCTTTTTTTTTCTTGATGCTTTCTTTCAACGGCATGGTTGAGTAACTTGTTGGTGTTTGGCTTAGGTTGTTTTTTTTGGCTTGGGAAGAGGATTTTCAGAAACACAGTGAACTTTCAGTACCTGCACTAATGATTACAGTGCCCAGCTGCTTTTTCAGCTACTTCCTTATCTCATAACAAAGTTTCTGCTAGGCAGAGCCCTCATAGTTGATATTTTCTCCATCAGTAATTCTACTAGTAAAGTGGCCGAATTGCCTAACAGAGCCTGACAAGCTGTCTGGATATATTTGGCCTGCCTTTTCTGTTACTAAACACAAAGAAAGCAGGAAGATCGTCTCAAACAATGCTGTCAGAGAAATACATCCAATTCTGATCTGTCAGGTTTCTATAGCGTACTGTAACATCCTTCCAGAAAGAGAATAATGGAGTAGTGGAGAGGAGACAGTAGATTAAGTAGGGAAGTGAGGCAGGGGAAGTATAGTCCATTGCCAAGTGCATCTTCTCTAATTCAGAGAGTCTACCACAAAGAGAATATTTATTACTGTTGAAGAACATGAAGGAGGGCAGAATATTTTGGGTACTCGATTAGTTTATCAGGTGTTTTTGCTGTCTGGTTTTTTTTTTTGTTTGTTTGTTTGTTTTTTTCCTATGTGTCTCATTCAGTTTGTTCATTAGGCTTTCTGATGCCTCATTGTTTCTCCATGATGTTGTCTTCTGTGTTTGTGCTCAACTATTTGGATGCAATAATGATGTTTTTAATTGGGAGCATCTTAAGTATTGTTAGGAAGATTAAGTGAAGGTGCATTAGCACTTTCATTTAAACTCTGTTGTTTATTCGGGTTGTTGGCTGTAAAAATAATACTGTTTTCTCTTGATGTATCAGATAGGTGACAGTTCTGCATGCTGCCAGATGCCAGCAGCTCACCAGAACAGCTAGGTTTGTAGATTAGAGAGGCTCTTCTCTTGTTTTGTTTTTTTATGTCTGCTTTTCAATTGGATGCTCTTTAACTACCCTTCAAAACTTGGATTGAACCTACTGCGCTTTTACCTGAAATGGCTTTTCCATTCAGTGATTGCACTGATAGTTATAAAATACTCAGTGTTTCCTCCACCATTGCTGTAAAAGACTTGCAGAAAGCTTGTCAAGTGTTCCTATAGGATGTTTATGCTTACTGGGGAAATGGAAATATTAGCAGATTGACAGCAAGATTTCTTTGTAATGCTTGGTTGTTGGACCTGGTTATTCTAATACACTATTCTAATGCAGTGTTTGCTTAAGCAAAGTGACATGAAAGCAATGAAGCCAGAGTGAAGAATTGGAGCAAGTTGTAGCCATCCTGGTTAATCTCATGTTTCTGTCTCTTCCTTCCCACTAAGCTTATCTGACTTCTAAAATGTAAACTAACTTTTCTAAATGAAACACATGGTGCTGGATAAACTGTTTCTGATTTCATCTCCTTAGCAATTTCACCTGCTGATGTCAATTACGGAGAAACTTTAAGTACACTTCGCTATGCAAATAGAGCCAAAAACATCATCAACAAACCTACTATTAATGAGGATCCTAATGTCAAACTGATCCGTGAGCTGAGAGCTGAAATAGCCCGACTAAAAGCCTTGCTTGCTCAAGGGAATCAGGTTAGCTTTACTTGGAATTTGTGTAATTTGCCTTGACTTATAACATCTATTTCTAGAAGGTAACAAGATAATTATCTTTCATTATATTGATTTGAGCAAACAAGCTCTATGAGGCTATGAATGAATATTATTTTCCTGATTGAATCAGTTTCCATATGGCCAGTAGATTACTTCTTTAATAACAGAAGAGAGGAAAAAAATTGTCATCCCAAAGCTTTTAGCTTTCTTTTGATATAATCAGAGCTTGATTGCAGTGTGCTGTGAAACAAGCAGTCACCTCGCCATAAGGACTTCAAATATCTGCTTCATGAGATTTTGATTACTCTTTCAAGAAGAGCAGGGTAGACTTAGACTGGACAT
>VWYK01021241.1:1746-11952 GCA_013399775.1 Semnornis frantzii | reverse complement strand
GGAAATTATGTATATTGGTTAACATCTCCATTAAGCAAAGTATGAAAATTGCCTTCAAGCCGCTATAAATAATAGATACTAACATATTTGTAGAAGTATTTTGAATATCTCTTGTGTTGTACATGTTGCAAGGTAAAGAGCGTAAAAAAAAAAATTACTTATGTGTCTTAATTAAATATTTGAAATATATTCTCCATGTTTCAGGAGGTTTATTGTTGCTCTAAATGAGAAGCAAGACAGAAATAAATCTTATTGGGGCTTTCCATTGTTCTGCAGTAATTTTCCACTTTTTTTGTTTCATGATTCTAATGTATCAGAATCAAAAAGAAGTGAGCAACCTTTCTCTGGGAGACTCACTAAACATTTGAGAATTATACAGGTTCCACAAGTTTTGGGGTTTTTTTTCTATGCTTTTCTGTTAGCTCTTGAATGTTTGATTTTTTTGAAATCTGCATTCATTATAATTTATCTTCTCAGCAGTTTTCACCAGGATTTCAGTGAGGGAACTTAACGTTGGCATAGGTATGCAGAAAAAAAATCTTTCTTTTGTGTAATTGAGAATGAAGTCTTTGGTGTAGAAGTACAAAATAAAAAGATAGAAGAGGCATAGTGCCATAAAGCTCCAAATCATTTCAAAGAGGAAAGGCATACATATCCCTAACCTGTTTTCCTCACTTAGGTTCTAATATCCTGCCAATTTGGTAAGCACTTATTTGTGTCAAGGACATCGAGGTGCTGGAGCATATCCAGAGAAGGACAGCAAGGCTCGAGAAGGGCAGTGAGGCTCGTGAAAAGCCTGGAGCACATGACTTGAGAGGAGCATCTCAGGGAGCTAGGGCTGTTCACTCTGGAGAAGAGGAGGCTGAAGGAGACCTCATTGCTCTCTACAACTCCCTGAAGGGAGGTTGGAGCAAGGAGGAGTCAGCCTCTTCTTGGTGTCAGGTAACAGAACCAGAGGAAATTGTTTCAGGCTGTGCCAGAGGAAGGTCAGACTGGATGGTAGGAAATATTTCTTCACTGAAAGGGTTCTCAAACGTTGGAATGGTCTGCCCAGGGTGGTGGTGGAGTCACTGTCCCTGCAGGAGTTCAAGTAGCCTGTGAACCTGGTGCTTAGGCACATGGTTTAGTGTTGACCTTTCAGTGCTGAGTTGAGGATTGGACTGGGTGATCTTTGAGGTCTCTTCCAACCAGATATATTCTGCAATTCCATGATTCTGTATCATCTCACTGATTTCAGTGAGATACATATGGGAAAATTAATTTCTTCCGTCAAAGTTTGTTTCCATCTCTACTTATTAGAATTTATGGCACATTAGTTGATTTACTTCTTCGGCTGAAATATTCCTTTCAGTTTCAGCAAAATACCCTAGCTCCACTGAAAATGGGTTTGCATTTCAGCTGTAAAGCAGTGAGACGGGTGCGCTTTACAGAGCCATTAATGCATGCCCCATTTGTACTGTGGGCCATGAGGCCAGAGGCCGTGTGCTTTCAGCTACACATGAACCATATTAATGACCCTGTAAAATACACTCCTGTGCATCCTAATGCTATTATAATTACTCACTTTATTATTACATCCCTCTTGAAAAAAAATTCTCTAAATATTTTCCTTTGGCTTTTATAGAGTCCTTAACTAGGCAGGCTAATTTATGGTGGACTGAAAGGGAAATGTTCACAGTAAAAGAAGTATTAACTTTCTTTTCACAGTTTCTTTCTGATTAATTGATATTTTCTCTTTTAACACTTCAAGAGCTTGCAAATCCTGCATCTACAAAGCTTATAAACCATTTCATTGTTGAGGTTCTCCTGTTGTAATTAATAGCTGTTTGGATGTACATCACTTGGATTTTGTCTATCATTAGGTTCTTGAATGTATATTAACAAGACAAAATGGAAATTTACTCACTATTTCATGTATTCTCTTTCTAAAAGGAAAGCATTCACTAAGCATGCACTTTGCTGGCACATGTCTTTTCTAATGTGGGTTCCTACAGCAAAAGATGTGCTAAAAACTGTTACTGATAAATGACGAGATACCATGTGCCTTTCTCAGCAACCACAACATTCAACGCCTGCAGTGGTGCCCAAATTGCATCCTTGCAGTTATGTCTAACTGAATGTTATGGAAGTGACAATCACAATTTGAAATTCATGGTTACCTTCTTAAATAGCTTTAAAATGAGGCATACATTTCCTTTTCTTTCCTCTCCATAAGCACATAATGTGGGTTTTTTTCTCCATCCTTTGAAATTCTATATAGTTTTGGGCTGCTTTCATTTCATAAATATTTCATGGCTAGTGTTTTGATCTCTGGTTCAAATTCAGTCATGGCAGCAGATGTTTTTCTTCAAAAGTTTCCTTTGAAAGTTCTGTATGCAAACATATTTACAAACAGGAGGATATGCAGTAGGTGTAGTGGAACTGATTATTTTGAAGAACTGTCACCTAGAATCAGTTTTAACCTTTTTTTTCTTCTTCAGACATGCAAAGTATAAAACCCACAGTATTTTTTTGCTATAGTGTATGATAGGTGCAGATGAGGGTCCCAAAACTCTGGGTAATCTCATGGACTCAGGAAAACACCCTCCTCTTGCAGATTAGTGTTTTGTAACCACTTCCAGGTTACCACAGAGTAGACCCTCTTGCAAAACAGTTGCAAGCAACTGTCCCTAGGAATCATCTCCTTGTCTAGAACCTTATCTCTTTTCACCAGGACCAACCGCAAATAGGAAATTGTATGTGTTTTGTGGCAAAGAGTCAACAATTACATTTTTCACCCACAGGAGAACTGCTTGGTGGAGATTCTGCTTCTGCTGCCTGAGAACCAAATAAAACTGGGCCATTGTGTTTGTTTTTCTCTGTTATTCCCATTCTTGTAAGCACCTTTGTGGCTCACCACTGCTGAAGTCTTCACAATGTTCCAGAATGAGTCTGGACGGATTTTCAATATTGGAGCGATAGAATGTGGAGCTTTTTCTGCTTTTATATGGCTCTTTTACAAGACTCCAACAAAACAATTTTGAAAAATGAACCCAGGTAGATTTATTTTCCATTAAGGACTGAATGCTGACATTTGGATGATGGAAATAGATAAACCAAGTTCCTTTGTCTGACTATACAGGGGAGGGCTTTTGTCATGAGACTTCACTTTTCATGTACACAAGCACTTAGTCAGTCTTTTGATGCTAAAACTTTTGAGTTCTTTAAAAGCTTTTTGCATCATATTCTCTGTGGTTCCTCAATGTATCCTCCTTGGAGATCTGCACAAGTTAAGTATAGATAATCAATCTCACTCTGAAATAAATAAAATTAGTTGGAAAGATCAATGTGTGTTAATAGTTGCTTGTTGAAGTCATCCTGTGAAGTTGCAGAACCCAGAAGAAACATATTCAGAACACGGTTCTTAACTTCTCAGTGCCAAGTAAGCAACATAGAGGAGGACAAAGGACATGAAAATGAGCGCATGAAGGGGTTTGGTTTCCATTAGCTTCAGTTTAAGTTTTTGTAGAATGAGGAAGACATTTCCAAAAAATCACAAAAGTACCGACTCCTCTTAGTAGTCTAGCAAAAGGACAAGTGGCAATGGGGCTGATCGTACAGGACATTCCAGCAATAGCCTTATTTACTCTGATGGTGGTCAGACACCGGAAAAGGTTGCCCAGAGTGGTTGTGGAGTCTCCAGTGGATGAAAATGTTTAAACTCTGCCTGAACACAGTCTTAACCAAGCTGCTGCAGCTGACCATAGTTTAGGCAGGTGAGGTGGTGGATTAAACAATCTCTGGAGGTCCTTTCTACATCATGACTGTGATTCTGTGATCTTAAGGCATCAGTGGGATACCACTTACTATGAGGGGGCAGATGAATTGTTTTCTAGATGTCTATCTGATCTTTCAACTCACAGAATCACAGATTAGTAGGGGTTGGAAGGGACCTCTGGAAATCATCTGGTCCAAGCCTCTGCTTACGCAGGTATGCCAAGATCAGGTTGCACAGGAACATGCCTAAGTGGGTTTTGAAAATCTCCAGAGGAGACTTCACAGCGTTTCTGGGCAGCCTGTTCCAGTGTTCTGTCAGGCTCGAAGTAAAGAAGTTTGTCCTTAAATTCAAGTGAAGCCTTCCATATTCTAGTTTGTAGCCATTGCTCCTTGTCTTATGGCTGGCTGCTGCTGATCCGTGAAAACCTTACCTCTGCATAGACTGGACAGGGAGTGAATAGCCCATCCTAGTTCTCTCACTCAATAATGCGCTTTTCTGCAAAGCAGTAGTCACACTACTACTTTTTTTTTTTTTTTTTACATGAGCAGATATATGATCTACTTTCACTTGCTATGGTTTCAGAGTGTGGCCCACAGGCACAGAAAGGATTACTCATTCTGCCATCCCAGCAGAGCAAAGGAACTGTGTTTTGACAGTCTGGCAGTGAGATGATGATCTGTCTCCCATAAACTTTACAGTGGCTTACATCCAGAGCAGAGATGCAGAACTTTTTCATTTTTAAGCTGAGCCTTCCAAGTTCTTTTGGTTGATGCTGCACTTACCCTAGTATTACCCACAAATTAAACATTGAAGGGTGAAGAATCATGTGGTTACAGGACAGATTAAAGGAAACCTGCTGTAGCTTTTTCAGCCCGCTCTAGGGTTTTCTGGAAAGGAGTTCCTTGATTTTAAGGAGTCCTAAAGACTGGAAGTTATAAGTGAATGGACTAATTTTTTTTCTCCCTTCTTTGCCTATTTTTTCCTCTCAGGAAGTGATCCAGTGTAAGCTGTACCTATATTCATAAAATGCTGACTTGTTTTAGTTTGATGCCAATTATTTAGGTACAGCTTACCAACCACTGACCTATATGACATCTTATTTTTTGCCCACTTCTTTTCATCATGCCAAGATGTTTCCTCTGTGCTTTCACTCATCTCAGTGTTCCTTTTCCACATGATTTGGCAATTCCTGAGCACAACTTTTTTCCCCTTCTCTTGACACGTATCGAAAAAGCATGCATTGATGAACACAGATTTCTTAACTAGACCCTGCCTCTGCCATTGATGAATACATCGCTTGGGGTATGTTAGTGAAATTCTAAAGTCTTACTCTCTGGAAGCCGATCATACACTAAAAGCAGCAAAAAGAAAGAAAATTAAATTGCCAATTACAGCTAATAGCTTTCCACAGTTGACATGTATAAAGCAGATTGAAGGTACTTTTAATAGGAGCTTCTCAGTGAATGTCAGCAGTGAGATGCTCTGGAATGAAGCAGTTGCAAAAAGCAGGTTAAACTTCCCATGTTTAACAACTTGAAGAATCTAGAAGGCTCTCTTAAAGACATCTTTGGGGAATTTTCTCTAAGAATACAACTGATAAATGGTTTTGTTCTTTTTTCCCTGGAGTGTTTACATTTATCATACATTGTTTGCTGCATTCCCTTTAAAAAAAAAAATCCTTCTAAAATAATGTTAGTTTTAAAAGAATATGAAAAATGCAAACCAGTGCTAGTGCTAGGCCTCATTATTTCATTAAGTGTTTTCATTAATCTCAACTCTATAACACAAATATCTTTAAGAGGAATCAAACAAATTGAAGTACTTATAGAATCACAGAATGGTAAGGTTGGAAGGGACCTCAAAGCTCATCCAGTTCCAACCCCCAACCATAGGCAGGGACACTAGTACAGGTCACTCAAGGCCTCCTCCAACCTGGCCTTGAACACCTCCAGGGAGGGAGCAGCCACAACCTCCCTGGGCAACCTGTGCCAGTGTCTCACCACCCTCACTGTAAAGAACTTTCTTCTAACATCCAGTCTCAATCTCCCCTCTGCCAGTTCAAACCCATTGCCCCTTGTTCTGTCATTATAAGACCTTGTCAATAGTCCCTCCCCAGCCTACCTGTATGCCCCCTTCAGATACTAGAAGGTTACTATGAGGTCTCCTGGAAGCCTTCTCTTCTCCAGGTTGAAAAGTATTTTTTTTTTTTTGAGGGAAAAAAAATAATATTTTGTTCATGAAGTCACTCATTTTTCCGAAGACATGTTTTAATGACAGGAAAATTTCAAGAGGAGGAAACTTCTTAAATTAGTCAAGAAATAAGGATCACTCACCTTAATACACTTAATACTCACCTTAAGGATCACTTCTTAATGCAGTCAAGAAATAAGTCCAGAAAGTCCAGATCTGGACTTTCTGAATATTGCTTTATATTTGTATTTTTCAGTGCCGATAAAGCACAGATGAAAGGTAAAGAGTAATAAACAGAAACTGGAATGTGATTTTGATGGCTAAGTTGCATTTTGATCTTCAGACTATAAAACACTGCTACCTAGGTCAGCACTAACACTCGGTAGGACAAGCAATCAGTTCTTCCCTGAAGTACAAAACTCACAATTCCTTGTTTTATACCTTACTAACAAACTTTCTTGGAGCACATCGAAGGAAGAAAAGGGAGAATGCAGTGTTTTAGCAATTTATAGCAACTTTAAACATATTTATTGCATGTTTTCTTAAAAGTACTGTGATCAGTAAGGCATAGCACTGCAGAAAGAGATTTGTATCAAATGCTGAGCTGCCCTGGGAATATTGAAAATACTAATAAGAATATGAAGTTACTTAAAACCTGGAATGAAATTGTGGATTATGCGATAACTTAAAAAAAAAAATCCTTCAATGCTTGTTTTAATTCAGTTAGACAAAATTATGTTTCCTACCATACCCACCTGTTCTACTCACATTGTATTTTCCATTTTCTCCTACTCATTCATCCCTTCAGAAAGATCATAGAATCATAGAATGGTAGGGATGGAAGGGACTTCAAACATCATCCAGTTCCAACCCCCTGCCATAGGCAGGGACACCTCTCACTAGCACAGGGCACTCAAGGCCTCCTCCAACTAGGCCTTGAACACCTCCCTGGGCAACCTGTGCCAGTGTCTCATCACCCTCACTGCAAACAGCTTTCTCCTAACATCCAGTCTAAATCTCCCCTCTGCCAGTTCAAACCCGTTGCCCCTTGTCCTGTCATTACAAAACCTTGTCAATAGTCCCTCCCCAGCTTTCCTGTAGCCCCCTTCAGATCCTGGAAGGCTACTCTAAGGTCTCCTGGAAGCCTTTTGTTCTCCAGGCTGCAGAGCCCCAACTCTCTCAACCTGCTCATACACCAGAAGATGTCTACTTCCTCTCAAGCCTCTTAGTGTCACTTGTGCTTTGCAGACACAGTTAAGCATGCTCTCAGAACTGAGGCTGTGCCATTTTGCACATCACTCCTGGTTAAGACCAGCGCTCATCCAGTATCCCTTAACGCACAGGACATTGTCACATTCCAGATGGTGTGGTTAACCTCAGCATCCTCCTCCAACAGCACCTGAGTAAAAGCTTTGAAAGGTTTTTTTTATGCTAAGTTTTTCTCTCACTTGTAATAGCACAACAGCAAAGAGGTATCAGTGACAGTACCACGGAGACTGTACTGCAGTTTCCTATCAGTCTGAAGCAAAAGGACAATCTGAGGTAGAAGGAAGTTTATCTGGAGAGCATAATAAGCAGAGTACTATAGAAAATGTAAAGCCTTTATGGGTCTGATGTTTCCTTTCCACATGCCTGGGCATTGTAGCCAAACTATTTTTTGTGATTTTATAACTGCTGATTATTTCTGTTGTTCCTAATTATGTCCAAACATGAATAGTACTACCGATTGTGGTTGGGTTGCTTTCTGTATGAAATTAACGTAGAATAGATGTTTAGAGCATCTGAATCGTGGAGAATAGAATAAAGAAAATGGTAGAAGTTTGTTCTTAAGAAACTGGAAAAAGAAATATCTCTCCTGCTTGATTCTGTGTGCAGATAAAGTTTGCCTCCCACCCGTCTACACCTACTTTGCACATCAATTGTAAAATAAGTATTAGTAATCCTAAAGACACTGGAAAATCATTCTCCTGCTCTTGATTATCTTGATAAAGTCTTTCTAGTATTTGATTGGTTCACAATAGTAAAAATGGTCTCTTTAGAGAAAAATTATTGATCCTTGGAAACAATTTTTTTCAGTTAAAACTACACACATACTGACTTGTTGATGTGCAGGAGAGTTGCAAGATTATCTATGAACAGATAGATTGCAAGTGCCTAGACTACTTTTAAAACTCTGACCATATTTGCTAACGATGACCTCGATTCTAGCAAATTTCAGGCAATAAAAAACTTGTTAATTTTAATTGTGTTGGATCAAGCCCCATATCTATAATGTGATGTAATTGTCCACTGTGTTCATGGCATCTGGCAATATAATTCTCCATCATAAGGAAAGCACTAGATTATATTTGTTGGTGCAGAATTAGACATCAGACAATGCTCAGTCAAGAACAAAAAGCTACTCAGATAATTCCTTCATTAAAAATTAGGAAATGAAGCCAGAATGTGTATTTATTTATATTTATTTAACTGTTAGTTTGCTCCTGTCGTGATAATACCAACCTAAAACCGATATAAGCTGTTGTTAGTGACAGAACAGCTCCGTTCTGATGTGTTAGAGGTTGAAGGATATGCATATTCAGATATGTTTCTTTCCTCCAGAGACTGCCATGAGTGAAAATTTGGCCAGCAGGCAATTACTGACACACCAGAAGTTTGAACTGGCACCTTGTATCACAGCGCTGTGACAGGCTGTTTTGGCTTGTTTTATATGAAAAGAAGGTTTTTAGTGCACTTTGCAATTCTTTCTCAGCAAAAGAGACAATATTGGAAATTGTGAAATTAACAGATTTAGCAGATTGTTAAAATTAGTCTAGATTAAACAAATGCCACTGCGTATTATTTATCCATTTGTTAATTATACCCAACCAATTCACTAATGACTTTCTCTTTGATTAATTACAGAGAGATAAATGGGACTTACAACTCTGACACTTCAACACTATAGCTATGTACAGTCCAAATATTTGGTTTCTGGGATGCAACAGGCAGATTAATGCACCTTGTTCCGCACTTTCATCCTGATGGCATTTATTTTGTTTCTCAGCCAGTGAACATTGGCCTCGCAGCCCGCCTGTGCACAGCTGAGTGGAAACCATAAGGGGAAAGATTATTACTTGCTTCTTTCATGTTCTGCACCAAATAGCAGGTAGCAATGGCACGTCCTTTCCATTGATCCTCCAATTTATACTAGGCACTTTAGTGAGTGCATAATACTTAAAGTTATTGCTGTACAGTGCATCCTCAGAGACTCTATTCTAGGGTTTCTTGTCAAGGAACTCGAGTGCTATGTTGAAATGTGTGACACACAGGGAAGGTAATAAAGGACCTGTGTAGATGTGAAAGCCAGAACGTGCTGTATGCTTACTTTAGAGTAGTAATGGAAGAGAAATTAAAGACTGGTGTTATAATCCATTTATTTTGCAGGAAGTTATGTTTATTCCCTTGTCCTTCACATAATAAAGCTTAATTTGCAGTGAAACCAGATCAAATATTATAGCTAGTCATGTATTTCCCCTCCTCTGAATAACTAATCTAAATCTTTAAAAAGCAAATAATGATGGTTGGGAGAAAAAAAACAAACAACAAAACGCTGTGGTTTTAAGTGTTATTGAAGCAGTTTAACCTGTTGACCACTTTCTTGTAAGTTTTGATGAGACAAACATTGTTTGTTACTCCTTTCTTGCAAATTTTTTTCCAGACTGGATTTATATGATTTGTATTAACAGTAGTCAAAGCAAATATGCAGTTGAAGGCTTTTTTTCCAGACAGTCCTGTTGCTGTGTACCTCTTGATAGTATTTTCAGAAAGTGCGTATACCATTATTTCTATTTTTGCTTTAAATAATAATTAAATTGTAATGCCTAAGGCTATCTGGAATTGTATCAGTAAAGTAAGTCGCCAAAGTGAAATGTGTCATTGCATGAGGGATGCACAGTGAAAATAGAACAGTAATATTGGAATTATTCTTCTAATTAGCTTAGAGTCATTGTTGTTTCTAGAAGTTTCTACATGGTTTCCACAGCTTAGTAGAGAGAAAAACAGAGGGAGGTGAATGTAACAGGGATGTATACACATAATGCTGGATGGCACACACCATGTAATATCATTGTTTTGAGTTTCAGAGCCTACTCTCCTTTTTGATCACTCATGTATCTAAAGAAAAAAGGTTCTTCCACCTCCATCACCATTAGTTCAGTAAATCTAGGTGTCATCTGCCTAACAGCATAATGAGCAGTAATAGCTCGTAATGACCATAA
>VWYK01021239.1:0-23592 GCA_013399775.1 Semnornis frantzii | reverse complement strand
TGATCTGGTTGGAGCTGTCCCTGGTCAAGAGTTGGACAAGATGATCTTTGAGGGTCCCTTCCAAGCCAATACAATGTGTGAATCTGTGAATATCTCAGTGCTGACAAATTTGAGGTAAGCCTTGTAGGTACTCATCTCCTTGGTTTACTACAAGAGCACATCCCCAGCCTGTAATTCTTGCACAAAAAAGAAAATACAAGAATTAAGAGCTGTCATTTACAAGGATGAGTAAGGCGATGTTTAACCTAGCCAGCTAATTTCCCTTTAAATCTCTGCTGAAAGCCACAGGCAGGCTTCCAGCATGTGAGTCTTTCTTTAGTATTTGTTACGATTTGAACAAAAGTTCAGCTGGAGTTCTAATTACTGGGGAAAATTAGCTGTTCTCCATTTGGTTTCCACCAGCTCTGCAAAGATCACACGAAAACTGAGATTAACTTCCTAGTGTTTTGGAATATGCTGCAGCTATTGGAAGTGAGTGGGAGACACCAGTGCAATAACTTATCAGCAAGGTCACACTGCAGAGAAAACTTGACCTCTGGCTGCAGTGTGGCTGGTGTAGTCTGAGGAGCAACAATTGATAGACACTAGATGAGGAAGAACTTGTTGCTCACCCAAGTCAATGGGAACCACAACGAGAGATCTGGGGACTTCACTTTCCAGTCAACCTCTATGGAAAGAAGCCTGGAAACTGCCACTCCCCCTCCCCTAATCCCTATGTCATAATCTCTCTGTCGAACCCAGATTTTGGTGACCCTATAGGAAACACGTTTTTCAGCTAGAAGTGTTGGTGCTTGTGCCCACACACATTTCCAATGAAAGGGCCCAGAAACAACCCAAAATACATATCATGGCTTTTCAATATAATCGGTATCTTTCTAAACCTTGCACGAATAGCTACCAGTCTATTGCACATAGCTGCAAGTGGAGCCTAACGGAGTGTAGAGAAGGGGAAAAAAGAGAGTTCAGTGGACATGACAAGGTATAGCTGTACAGCTTGGGATATTTAATGGGAATGTGGACACCTAAGACTCTGACAATAGATCATTTTAGACAAAAGAGACTGAAGGTTCTGTTTACTTCCTGTGGAAACTCTTCACCCTAGAAATTTTGGAGTATGTAGGTTTGTTTACTAGACCTGTGGACAAAGCTGAAGGGTGAAAATTTGTTATACCTCAGGACTGCTCAATCTCCTGGATTTACTTCTTGTGGTCAATCTGGAGATACAACTTTCAGAGAGCAGGGCAGACCTTAAGGCCGTGAACGTGAATTCTGAGCTACTCTGGGGTTTGGGAGGAAGAGAGGTAGAAACCTGGGTAGTTACAGCCTTTGGACAGACCTGCAGAACAACCATTTCATAGCCTGGTCCCAGATCTTACAGATTTGGGTGGCTGCTGCATGTTTCTCTTTCACCAAAAGCCCTGATGAAATGGACAGGAATTTCTCACAGCATCAGGGCAGCTTTCAGCAGTTCCTGTGAGTGCCTGCTCTCTCAGTTGTGCTGTGTTTGTGAGAAAACACACAGATGTGTCCTGGAAATTTATGCGGTTTTCAACTAATCTGGGCAAAAAGAGGGGGAGGAGTTATTCCTGATCCATACCCAATTGCGGGTTTTGTCTATGGAGCTGTCCCAGGAATGGTAGTTAATAAATGTTCAGCTGTGGAGCGACCATGAGCAGTTAGCAGCGCAAGCTGCTGAAGCTGGCACTGCTGCAAAGAGAAGTATTTATAGACCCACAGCTTGAAAAGTTAAAACTTTGGCCAGTACTTCAGCAAAGGACTTAAAGCGATATGCAGAGCAGCAGGTATGTAGACAAATCTTCTTGTCCTCTTCTTCTGATTTCTAAAACATGATCACGTCACACTTGTCATTAGAAATAAAATAGCCTTTTTCGGTAGAACTGCATCTTAGTTGGCATCATCAGCCAAGGATTCTTCCAGCTCCCCATGAGGTTTCAACCAACAGATGGCAGTAACCCTATTCCTAACGGAGATTTTTGTTCTCATCAAAGCACCAGGCTGGCAGGTGCCCTGGGATGCTTTAGTTGAGCCTATGGTCAGAAGGGCATCAGAAATGTCCTTGTAGTATAGCGAGTGGCTGTGAAACACAAAGAGCAAGAGTGGACAAGGGAAGGGCAACTGATGTCATCTACCTGGACCTGAGTAAGGCATTTGACTCTGTCCCACATGACATCCTGGTCACCAAGCTGGAAAAACATGGACTTAATGGGTGGACTACTTGCTGGATAAGGAATTGGTTGGAGGGTTGCATGCAGAGAGTGGTGAACAACAGCACAATGTCCACCTGGAGACCAGTGACAAGTGGCGCCCCTCAGGGGTCAGTACTGGGACAGGTGCTGTTTAACATCTTTGGCAGTGACATGGACAGAGGAATTGAGTGCACCCTCAGCAAGTTTGCAGATGACACCAAGCTGTGTGGCACAGTCAANAGTCTGGCTTGATGAAAAGCTCAACATGAGCCTGCAGTGTGCACATGCAGCCCAGACAGCAACTGAGTCGTGGGCTGCATTAAGAGCAGCGTGGCCAGCAGGGCAAGGGAGGGGATTCTGCCCCTTTGCTCTCATCAGACCCCACCTGGAGTACTGTGTGCAGGTCTGGAGTCCCTGGCACAGGAAGGACATGGAAGTGTTTGAACGGGTCCAGAAGAGGGCCATGAAGATGATCAGAGGGCTGCAGTAGCTCTGCTGTGAGAACAGACTGAGAGAGTTGGGGCTCTGCAGCCTGGAGAAGAGAAGGCTTCAAGGAGACCTTGTAGTAGCCTTCCAGTATCTGAAGGGGGCTACAGAAAGGCTGGGAAGGGACTATTGACAAGGTCTTGCAATGACAGGATGAGGGCCAATGGGTTTGAAGTGGCAGAGGGGAGATTTAGACTGGATATTAGAAGGAAGTTCTTTCCAGTGAGGGTGGTGAGGCACTGGCACAGGTTACCCAGGGAGGTTGTGGCTGCTCCCTCCCTGGAGATGTTCAAGGCCAGGTTGGACGAGGCCTTGAGTGACCTGTACTAGTGGGAGGTGTCTCTGCCTATGGCAGGGGGTTGGAACTAGGTGATCCTTGAGGTCCCTTCCAACCTTACCATTCTATGATTCTGATTCTATGATTTGGCACAAAGTGTGTGTAGGTGGTACTTTTGGTCGAATGTTGCAGGCACTTCTTGCTTCTCCTGGCTCTTTGCCACTTGCCCTGTAAAAGCATTTGGCCACTCACAGACAGCCATAGACTTTTCTCTTTGACAAACCACTTGAAACTCAATCTCCTTACATAAAAGTTTTCTTTCTCATCCAGCACTTATATTTTGCTTCCACTTTTTATTTTCAATGTACATTTAAGTTGTCCATACATAACGATGATATAAAATTAATTTTTGTGTGGATACTCCACAGACTCCTCAGGTATCTTGTGGTGGGCACACAACTGGGCACTGCTCAAGATAGTTCTTCCTGCAGCACGATGATGGAGGATGCATTTTCTCTGGATGTCACATTTGTTTGCCTCTCTTTTCTGCTGTGAGGAAGCTCAGGGATGGGTTCACATAAAACCCTTGAGATGGGGAGGTGTGTGCTTTCCATTCTCAAGCATGAGTAACCCAATTTGATTCAGATTTTTCAAACTCTTTCTTTACTGGACCACTTCAACATTAAAGATGAAAGATCTGCATTAAGTGACTGAAAGCAAAACAGAATAGACACAAGCAAATTAATACAGCAGCATTGCTTCAATAGCTACTACTCTATTAAAAAAAAAAAACCAAACAACCAAATCCAGTCATTTCTTCTGGCATCTGGAAGAAGAGGAAGAAACTACACTTTCACAGATTCTAGCCCTCAGGGGAAGCTTCAACGACCTCCCTTTCTACTGAACAGGCAACACACCAGGGCACAAGCAGCAGGTCTTTGACAATAACCTCCTGACACAGGTGACTGAAGAAATGGCAAGGGGAGATGATAAGAGATGGGAAGGCTGGGGCAGTCTTGGCTGCAACAACCATGAGACGGTTGAAAAAAGCAAGAATACAGCAGTGGACTTCAGAAGAGCAGACCTCTTCAAATTGCTGCTTGGCAGGATCCCATGGATTACCATCCTTGAAAGAAGAGGGGTCCAGAAGAGCTGGGTTAATTTTTAAGGATTGCCTCCTGCAAGCTCAAATATGTTCTGTGGTCAGATGCAGGACATCAACCAAAGATATCATACTTGGGAATCTCATCAAGTTCGGCAAAGATGAGGGCCAAGCTTTCCCCCTTGGGAGGAATTGCCATATACACCGGTACACTACAGGCACAAACCAGTGGGAAGAGCTTTGCAGAGAAGGAATCTGAGGCTTTTGGGAAACAAGAAGCTGACCAGGAACCAGCAATGTACCGTTGTGGTAAAGATGCCCAGCCACCTCCAAGGCTGCATTAGGAAAAGTGCTGTCAGCAAGTCAAGGGATGAGATTCTTCTTGTCTGCTCAGCCCTGGTCAGACACATCTGGGATGCTATGTTCAGGTCTCAGATCCTCAGGACAGCAGAGATGTGGACATACTGGAGAGAGTCCCTTGAAGGACCATGACAATAATTAACAAATTGGAGAACCTGATGCATGAGGAAAGGCTGAAGGAGCTGGAACTGTTCAGCCCAGAGAAGAGAAGGCTCATGGGGAACTTATTAGTGTATATAAATACCTGGTTTTGGAAGACAGTAAGGAAAATGGAGTCAGACTCTTCTTGCTGGTGCCTGGTGGAAGGTCAGGAATCTATCAGCACAAATGGAAATAGAGGAAATTCTATTTAAACATGTTTTTTTGGGGTTTTTTTGTTGGTTTTTTTTTTTAACTCTACAGGTGATCAAATACTGGAACATATTGCTCAGAGAGGTTATGAAGTCTCAATTTCTGGAGATATTCAAAACCCAGTAGAATATGTTCCTGGACAATCATCTTTAGATGGCTGCACTTGACCAAGGGTTTGGACTAGACAATCTCCGGATTGTCTTCTCCAGGTGCCTTCCAACCGCAATCATCTGTGACTGTTGTATTCTTTAAACAACCTATTTTTCCAGATAGGTCAAATGCAGATTTTTTCCTGAAGTGAGAGCTGAGGCCAAGAAATGACACTGAAAGACGAATCAGTGGATTGTTACGATTCTAGGGGAAAAAAAAAAGTGATTTTATTGTTCCTTGAAGTAATTAAGCTTTGTTGCTAACTATTCCTTGGAAACTGAAAGCCTGCTGAATTCCAGTCCACATAAAAATCAACCTGGCCAATACCCCAGACACCAGACCAATAACCTTCCTGCTCCATCACCATTTGGGCTAAACAAAATACATTAGGCATCTTAATGAGGTATGTGCAGTCATCTTGGAAGGCACATAGAAAATGACCTAATCCACAATTAGCTCACTGAGTCTGGATTCTGTGGGGGTTTTCTTACACTCTTGATTATGCTGCACACATAATGCAGCATACAGGCTGGTGAGAATACGCAAGCACACACACGACTGCGCTGTCCTTGTCTATCTGGTCTTACTGCCAGTCTGTGTTTTGGCCCCATGGTGCCCCCCACAGCAGGAGCTCTCTGGGGCTCTGCTTGTGCATATCCCAGGCATAATGGGGCCCTCTTGGCTTTGTTGCATGTAAATACATCAAATTGTTACTCTCCAACTCATATATGCAATCCCCAGGGGAGCGTTAGTGGTGCTTGCCCCAGAAGAAGATGGATAAGTGAAAGCTCACCTTAGCAGCCCTCACTCAAGGGTCAGCTGGGATCTCTGCACTGGGAGGAGGATAATTCTTAGTACCCATTGCAGAGGCTCTCTACACTAGGAAGGAGGAGAGATAGGGACATGCACAGCTGCTATATTAGCAGAGAGAAAAGAGGTGAGAGCAGGGGTCATTGTACACAGCAAAATGGGTACACATGTGCAGCCCTAGAAGATGTTTTATTTGATCGTGCTCTTTTGAGCAAAACCAAAGAAAAGTAAATCAAAATAAACATTCCAGCTTCTACAGGTTCACTGCAAACCAGCCCAGCTGTAATAACAACAAATCATACACACTGCAGAGCTCATTTTTCCTGTTGTAGGTTAACCAGAGAAGGTCACAGCAATCATGTTTAATAAAAGAAGGTTTCCTTTATTTTGTGGCACTGGCTCTGAGCAATTGGCCTGTGAGAGTTGCTTTCAAAATCGCTCCCCAGTTATTCTGTCTCTTTTCTGCCTGATGTTCCTTGAGGCACTTTCAGATAAGTAGATTATTTCTGGCTTTTTTTTTTTTTTTTATGAAACAATTACATTAATTTAGCTCAGATTTCAACCAACACACACTATAAGTCTCTGCAGATAGTATATTAGCATGGGAATTTTGAATACACAGTAATTGAAATAGACTGCATTCAAACAAAGTCTCAGGAGGGCAGCTTCAAATGTTGGTTTAATTCTACTGTTTTTAAAAAAATCTGTGCATGGTATGAAAATAAATCTCGAGGAGAGACTCTTCCTATGCTAATTAACCAGTTAACTTCTTCATCCTAATGGTACCTTGTACTTTTTCTTTGACAACTGTCCTGGTAGGGCATAAATCCTGCCAGGCCAATTTAAACCCTTGCTCTCCTCCTGTTGCAGGTCTGGGAGTTGTGGTAGATTGAGCAAGCAAAGCCTTAAGGCTAGGAGCTTAGCACCACGTGGCAGGTGTCTGGTGCTGCCTCCCAACGTGCCTGCGTGGTCACACGAGGCACGAAGTTTTGAATTCATTGGGCAGAACAATGATGCTAATGCGTATTGGCCAGTTTAATTTTCAAACTGGTGTATTTAATGGGGGGGGGGGGCACGATTTAGAAGCCATGTCTTTCCTGCAAGCTTTTTCCTGACAACTGCATCCCTTTCTGCAGTACCTCTTAGCAGCTCTCTAACTGGGAATCGCTGTGGCCATGTGTTTGTGGCTTACACTGGCTGCCTCGCCTGCAACTCAGCTCCTCTCTTCCCTTCTACCTGGAATATTTTTTATTTTACTGCAGGATTGTTATAGTGAGTTTTGGAAGCGTTCTTGTATGGGAAACTNTAAGGCGTATTGGCCAGTTTAATTTTCAAACTGGGGTATTTAATGGGGGGGGGGGGGCACGATTTAGAAGCCATGTCTTTCCTGCAAGCTTTTTCCTGACAACTGCATCCCTTTCTGCAGTACCTCTTAGCAGCTCTCTAACTGGGAATCGCTGTGGCCATGTGTTTGTGGCTTACACTGGCTGCCTCGCCTGCAACTCAGCTCCTCTCTTCCCTTCTACCTGGAATATTTTTTATTTTACTGCAGGATTGTTATAGTGAGTTTTGGAAGCGTTCTTGTATGGGAAACTTACTCAGGGACCAAGGCGTCGTGAGTACATCTGCTAGAGTTGATATTAAGCCTTGCAATGAAAGGATTAAAAATTAATAATGATATTAACATCCATCACACCCAAGGACAACCATGGTGACCATGCAACCCAGCCTCACCACAGTCTGTCCTGCAGATCCACTCGCAGGATAATCCTGCCAGGCTCCCTCTCAGGATGGCAGCAGGCTTTGCATCCACCTTTACTTCCTCTCTGGAAACCCCAGCCTTGAGGTCTTTTTCACCAGGACTGCTACTCTGCCAGGGCTAGTAAGTGCAGTTGAGCCTGCAGAGTCTTGTTAGTGCTGACATAGCATGACTCAGGTAGGCACAACTGTCACTACTGCCTACCAAGGAATGGAGAGCTGTGGTAATGGAGAGTGAGCCTGCAGCTTGTCCTAAAAGCCTAAAAGCTCAGGCTGGTTGTGACTGTGACATGCCAGCACCATAGGTTCCTCAAGAGACTAATCACAGGCGAGTCTCAGTTGTAAGTGACACTAACCTTGAGGCAGTCTGGTCATCACTGGTCTGAGATGTTGGACACAGAGACAGTATCTGGAAAAGTAAGTGAACTAGGCAGGCATTTCCCAAGCCTCTGACCCAGATGCTCTGCTAAGAAACACCTAGCTCAGGCTCCTCAGCAGCTGAAGAGCAGAAAGTGAGAGTCTTACACCTTTCTGTTACCCTGACCCACCTACCAGCTCAAGTCCTGCAAACAGCCAGGGTCTCTTGTCCGTGCCCTGGCCACCCTGGCACTTCTCCAACCTGAAGCAACCCACAGACTGAGGTGACTTCTGCTTCCCTCAGCCTTGTATGCACGCCAAGTAATAGAAAAAAGATCCAACAAGTTGTCTTTCAAGTGAATCGCATGCAGCTAAGCCGTGGGACCTTGGTGCTCCCTTGAAGCATGGTGTGAAAAGAGGAAGGCAACACATAATGTGACTGTGCCTTCATTTCCCAACCTAAGGCTATCTATAACATATGGACATCCTTCTTGCTTGGAAGGTTTTAGTGGAAACCACAATCCAGCACCCTCAGTCTGCAGAGATCAGCTTTTATCTACTGCTGATCTGCATTTCCCACCCCTTCTGCGTCTACCTCAGCAGTTTGTTTCCACTCCCACCTGTTCATGTATGGAGCTCACTATTTTTGACCCCAAGGCCATTTCCTTTCTGTTTGTTCACTAATCATTCACCTCTGCTTGTACACCAAGCTCCCACTCCAGCTCCTGCTCCTGTGGTTCACGTATTCTAGCTTGTAAATTAACGTCATCTGCATCAGGAATTTTAATAGAAATTAGCCATCAGAAAAGACTGGAGGATGCTTCAGACTCTTCAGGCCACAAGGAACTCTGAAGAAGTGAAATATTCCAGGAATTAATTACACACTTGTACATTGTGCTTATCTCTGACATCAGGTTCAGCAGCCAAGACTGATCATCAAGCTGTGTTCTTGTGCAGGGAAGCCCCAGGCCGAGGTTGGAAGTTGGAAAATGGCATGGCTACAGCACAAGGCAAGTGCTGGGGATGGTAGTAGCCTACAAGCAGGAGGGCAAGTTAGGGAAAAGACATCAGAAGAGACACTACTTACTAAAGTCAGTTAGAAACAGTTACCAGATACCACTAGGAATAAAGTATTACCAATTACTATTATTGATAAGGAAGTACAGTTTACAAGAAAAGGCTGGGAATGGCATCATGGATTATCTGGAGATGGACAGCTACAATTACCTAGAGAGATGGTGGAAAATGCTCAAAAGCATCAAACTCGTCACTGCAGAAACCATGGAGGGAGCTGAGGGACTGTCGTGATCAGGCAGGCACAACAGCATTGACAGTTGTGGTGTGAGGATACTGGCAGGCCTGGTAGTGCATTCAGGTGATGCTGGGCAGAATACAAAACTGAAGAGTAACAGGCTGCAAAGATTTGGTAAAGGCCATGGGTGGGACATACAACAGCCTCAGAATAGACCTTCGCTTCACTGGGTCATTTCTGACTGGCCTGAGATGGGGATACATGCAAACAAACTGACATTACAAGGCCTTTGATCTCTACTGGAAGAGCAGCAACATGACAAAAGAGTTGTTTCAAGTACGCATCGCTTTGAAACCTCAGCACCCTCTGCAAGATGTTGGCCACAGTGATACAGTGATAGACTTCAAATAGCTTAAAGGTTTCTGAGAAAGAATTTAAATATTCATACAGACAATAACACCAGAGTCCAGAAGGGAATAGGACATTACAGCTAATTAATTTTTGATGCTACAAAGCATTATTATTCCACTCCAAGATATAACAGGACAACTGAAATCACTGTCTCCTACAACTCTAACTTCTTAGTGATAGTCTGGAGAAAAAAGTCTAACCATGCTCAGATATATATGATCCAGGATATGCTTAGTGAACAGATATTTTTCCTACCAGACAGAGATTTTGGAAGGAGTGCATGAACTTTCAGAATAGCTGGGCAGGGAAAATAACTTTGAACTGCTTCATCTGATTTTTTTTTTAATGAATAAACACAAGTAGGTTTATAGAATCATAGAATGGTGAGGTTGGAAGGGACCTCAAGGATCATCTAGTTCCAATCCCCTGCCACAGGCAGGGACACCTCCCACTAACACAGGTCACTCAAGGCCTCGTCCAACCTGGCCTTGAACCCCTCCAGGCAGGGAGCAGCCACAACCTCCCTGGGTAACCTGTGCCAGTGCCTCACCACCCTCACTGGAAAGAACTTCCTTCTAATATCTAGTCTAACTCTCCCCTCTGCCAGTTTAAACCCATTCCCCCTAGTCCTGTCATTGCAAGACCTTGTAAATAGTCCTTCCCGAGCCTTCCTGTAGGCCCCCTTCAGATACTGGAAGGGGACAGAAGTCTTGCTGACTTCTGCCAGCAAGAATAAGTTGAAGAAATGAGGAGAGTTACTTAATGCTTTTTAAAACTGGAGTGCTTGACTGTAAAAAGGCTGGAAGTATCTTTACTGTAGAGACATAAAAACTATATACATTAATTATTATTATTCTGTGTTCTAACCAAAATGGGAAGGTCTCCATGATCAACTGGATAAACACTTATAATTAAAAAAAAACCAAAAACCATCAAGGACAAAGAAAGAGCCTACTGAGAGTAAAAGGAAGGCACGTGAGCAATAAAGCAGACCATTTCTTGTTGCTTAAGAAGTACTGGAAAGACCTAAGCTTTGCCAAATACCAAGCCGAGTTAGAAACTGAACAAGAAAATAAGGAAAGAAGTGTGAAAAGCAAAGGAGTACAGGGTAAAGATTAACCTGTACTTGTATATCCCCCACCCCAGCATCCTGTTAAAGGTCTGTGCCAAGAAATTATCTGGAATATAGTGCATGGTTCATGTAGATCAACTTCAGGGAGCACCTGAAGGGGAACAAGTCCAGAGTGTAAATATGAAAGAGAGAGAAGAGCTCAGGGACTTACCCAGGCTTCTCATGGGCCTGATACAGTAGCTCTTACTGCCATCCTTGCCAAACATATCCCCACACTGATTAATACCACATGGTCCATCAGGACAAATCTGATCCTGATTAAGAGTAAATACCCAATTTCCCTTCTATTAGATTAGCCTGAGTGCATCAGGGTATTTATTCTGACTTTATGCTTCATCCAATCTTCTGACTTGTGGAAGAACAAGGAATGCCTGGTGTGCCATCACAAGGGTGGACATTCACAAGGGTGGATGGGCACTGCTTCTGTACCTTGTCTCATATGGCTGCAGGGATTTTGATTCATTAATGGGCCACTTTAAAATAGATTTTCATCTCTTACAGCTGCACTGCTGTTTTAATTAACATGGGGTGGAGTGGCCGCATTTTTCTCTCCCTCTCAGTCAGCACAGAATGGTGTTTGATGGTAAGGATGTTTCTTCTTCTTCAGAATCTGATTGAAGACTAAGTTCTGATCTGGGATGCATGGCTGCATGACATGTTCTTTTCTGCCCTGAATTGTGCAGGACTCTCTCTGCACTCACATCATTACCTTATGGTGCTGCTGGCAGTAACAGAGGTGAGTCCCAGGTTGGCATTTCTGTGACACTGGTGGGGGAAATAATGAAAGAGAAGGCTCAGCTTTGCCTTAGCAGGAGATCAAAAAGTCAGGTGGGTGGCATAGCAGAAAGGCAATCTTGGGAGAAAGTTTGTCGTGCATGTTCAGACTAATTTGGTTTAGTCTCCTTGGTTGCCATTGCAATGCCTTCCACGCTTATTTAAAAATACACTTATGCAGGCTAAGCAGTGACTGAAGTGGAGAGAGGCAGTCTGATAAGCCATATGGGGTACGACAATAGCATAATTCCCAGGCTTTCATCTTTCCCAGAGGTGCTCCTGAAGTTGCAGTTTTACTGCTGACTCTCAGGACGTGACTCCAGAGGTGCTGATGTTTCTGAGCTGAGCATCCTCCAGCTTCCTCATGCTTGGTGCCTGCAGCAGCTGGGGAGCTGGGGGCTTGCTGACAGATCACCTTGGCTCTTGGCTCTGTTTCAGGCTGTCTTCAGTCAAAAACTGTACTTATTAATAATAAAAACCAAGCTTTTCAAGTGTTTTTAGCTACATTATATCCTTTAAATGTAGATACTTTAGAATTATAGAAAGGTAGGGGTTCGAAGAGACCTCTGGAGATCATCAAAGCAGGATCACCTAGGACAGGTCACGCAGCAACACATCCAGATGGGTCTTGAAAGTCTCTAGGCAAGGAGATACTGTCTTTCTTGGTTGTGTGACAAAGAATTGGAATGAGCAACACAAACTTGACCTTGATTTGAGGCTGTTTTTTCTTTTCAGTAGGTAGATTCCTGTGAAAGTCTCCCCAGAGCATGGTTTTAACTCTGCTCAGAGATTGAGTGCAAAATGCTCCTGCCTGTGTGGTTTGTAGGATCTGCTCTGTTATTTGTGTACATTGCAGCTACCAATGCTGTGAGATCATGTTTTGTGCTGTGGAAGGCAGCCTCTTCTTATTTAGCTCACAGAGTACTTCATGTATAGAACTACAACATAATGAAGTCCTCTAGCCTTCAGTGTCATGTATTACCACCAAGTCCCTTAAAATCCAGCTAGCTTTAGAAACAAAAAGTTCTTATATTTTACATTAGAAAGAAAGAAAAAAAAGCTTAAGAAAAAAGAGTGAAAGTATATTTTTGCTGCACGAATAGTCTGTGGACATTGTTTGGTGCCCAGAAAACTTCCTGAAATGTTTATTGTGAATCCTTAGTGATATCATTTTGCTTTTGTCACATATGCTCCATCCATAAGATTTGAGTCATTCTTGAAGAAAACAGGAGGATCTCCATGGTGACAAACTCTTGTGGCCTTAAAAAAATTTGTCAACATTTTTCTATATCCTAACATTGTCATTTTGTCTTCCCCCCCCCCAAAAAAAATTATTTTACAATGATAAATGAATAAAAACAAAGGTTTTCAAATTCAGTATTAAAAAAATCATCCTTGAATGTGCAGAGAAACTGTTCTCTCTAATGTACACCTGCAAAATGTTATCAGCGTGCTCCTGTGTAGTGAAAACTCCAGGAGGGATACATTAACACCAACTACTGCAGACTCACCCACAAGAGAGCTACCAGAGCTGGACAAGGCAGTTTCCTTAGCCTTCCCTTATGAAAAAATAGCACAGAAAACATCTCTCTCATATATTGTAGCATTCTATGTGTTTATAAACCCTAAAGAATGATGTCTGTAAGGCTGCTCTGACCAACAGGAGCACGGAGAAGGCCTCTGAAAGCGGCCAAGGCTCCGAGGCTTTGCTTCCCACTACAATGCCAGCACATCCGGATGCTGCTCTTGTACCAGGGACCCACTGTGCAAAGGTCTTTATGAGCCACCAGAGGAAATGGGCCATTTCTCCCAATGACCTCACATTCCTAGTAATGAAATTTGAGCCTTTTCACCCAGTTACTGGTAATTGTAGAAGACAGAACATCCATTCAAGTCAAGGGGAAAACATGCAGCCTCTTGTACTTCGTACCAGCTTGGAACAGGTCAGTCTCAAAAAATACCATGGGGTGCAACTGTGATTCTCACACAGACTCAACTCACACTGTGTGCTCAAACTAGTTCTAGCAGTTGCCCTGTTGGTACATCACACCATCTGTGAGATTAAAACTAATGTCTGGCAAAGAAAGTCCAATCATGTTTTGCTCTTTCAGTGCTCTGTACACACAACGATCCTGTTAAAAACACACCAGCCACTGTAGGACAGGAGCCAGCTGAGCTCATACATTTTCTTATTGCTCACAACTTAAACAGCAAATTCACTTATATTACTGCTTCTTGCAAATATTGCAGGTCATGATTTTCTCAGAAAGTTGCTTTCCGCATGAAGTTTTTTCCAGTAGTTGTAATCATGATAGAGGTGCACAGCCAGTTTCCTAAGAAAATGGTCTTGGCTTCCCCTAATCTTAGTCACATTCTGTAGCAGAATATTTATATTAATTCGGTAAGATGGCTCCTAATTTCCACTGACTTAGTGCTGAAAGGAATAAAAAAAAGGAAATAACACACAAGGGCTGGTGAACTCTACGATAGGTTTTTTTGACTTTGCTATCTAGAAAAAAAAAAAATGGAACAAATTAACAATTTGTAAGCATGAAAAGGAGTGATAAATAAAATACATTTCATAGAATCATAGAATTAGTCAGGGTTGGAAGGAACCACAAGGATCATCTAGTTCCAACCCCCCTGCCCTGGACAGGGACACCCGATCCTAGATCAGGCTGGCCAGAGCCTCATCCAATCTGGCCTTAAACACCTCCAGAGATCGGACCTCAACCACCTTCTTGGGCAACCTATTCCAGGGTCTCACCACTCTCATAGTGAAGAACTTCCTCCTCACATCCAGTCTGAACCCACCCATGTTCAGCTTTGCTCCATTCCCTCTAGTCCTGTCACCACCTGATATCCTAAAAAAGTCCCTGCCTAGCTTTCTTGTAGGCCCCCTTCAGATACTGGAAGGCCACAATAAGGTCACCTTGGAGCCTTCTCTTCTCCAGACTGAACAGCCCCAACTCTTTGTCTTTTGTAAAGGACAATCTATCAAATTAACTCACATCTCTTCTAGGTAAGAGGTCTTGTCACAAACAGAACAGAAATTGCATACCTAGCAATGTTTCCTTTCTCTTACGTGGTGCATTCACTGGCAGAATAGGCAAACCCAGAAGCTGTGACTACAAGGTGCAAGGTTGTTTGGTCATGCACCAGACTGAAATGATCAAAGATTAACTCATAAAATGAGAGGATATATTGACTGGAGTACATCTATCACCTGTCCTGAGCTTGTCTGTTGTGTGTTTTCATAAGTAACCCAGCAGCAGCACTGAGCTCTCACTCAGAAGGCCTGTCTGGTACAAGAGGTAGATTGCAGTTATTTTATGTCTTTGAAGTGGCATTGGTACTACTGATCTTGCCATGGCGGTGGTAGAACGAGCTAGACCTGCTCTTGCATAACCACAGCTGCTCATCTCTTTGTTAACGAGTCTTTCCCAGTGCTTCTGTTCTCAGTGGTGCTTGCCCTTTGCTAGTTCTTTTTTGCTATTAGTAGTGGTGATAAGAATTCAGCAAATGTTAGCATCAAAGCTGCCACTGACTTTAAAGGGAGTGGCGATGCACTGCTCTTGTCACCTCTGGAGATCCTGGGCTCAGTTCAGTGGTCTAAATGTAGGGTTTTCAGAGCAAGTGACATGTGTGGGGTTGCCAGATGTTTCACAGCACTCAAATCTTTCTGCAAGAGCAGCTAGACACTAACTGGGATGCCCAGGGCATCTCAGACAGCACAGGAGGCCTATGCTGAGGCAAGAAATCAATGAAGCCTGAAAAGGCAATTCTGTGCCATCACTCAAATCACTCTCCAGGCTACACAGATGGTACCAAGTAATGTCCACTGACTAATAAGAACTAGGATTCCTGTCTTGCATATAGACATCAACATTTTTAATTAGTCAACATCTGAATCATATTTCAATTACTTTTTTATTGAACTTTTGTTGAACATTCAGAGGTAGAGGTCCAATACAAAACCATTAAAGAGTTTTGCACTGCCTGTCATAGATGGAAGAGGCCTTCAAGTTCAACTTGGACACAAAGTTTCTTCACTGAGTTCATTTTATGGTTTTTACTGTTACTGAGGGATGCAAAACATTAACTCCTGTTAACTGTTTTCTCCCCATTACCACCAAGCATTTCTCCAGACACAGAGACACGAAACTTGCTCCCAGACACATGGAAAACCAGTGCCAAACTGAGAAGATCACATGATTCTCAACATGTCCACCCACTAAGTCTTGCTGACCATCACAAATTTGAATTGCAACTTGAACATTTTGCTGATCTAATAGAAATCTGTATTAAATTTCCTTGCACTAAAACTCAGAAGCAATAAAATAAAAAACAACATAGGGGAAAAGTAGAAGTTTTAACCTACTCCATATGGATTCAAAGTATCGTTGCTGTCTTGCACTTATCAGGGACCCCAGTTCCGAACACTTTACATATGTTTGGGATCACATCATGCTGAATGGAAAAGCCTTGGTGTCTCCTTTCATTACATGAGGTTTGATCATACTGTGCAAATGTTTGACCCCCAAGTGGAACAGAATCAGGCAAGGTGAAACCAGTCCCTGTGTCATGATTAAAGCAGTCATGTCCATCAACATCACAATGGGGTGAAAGTTGCCCCCAACACAAGAAGGACATTGCACTGCTGGAGCAGGCTTGGAGAAGGGCCACAAAGATGATCAGATGGCTGTAGCGCCTCCTCTATGGGGACAAACTGTGAGAGTTAGGGCTGTTCAGCCTGGAGAAGAGAACGCTCTGGAAAAACTTTACAGCAGCATTCCAGTACCTAAAGGGGACATACAAGAAAGCTGGACAGGGACTTTTTTACAGGGGCTTGTGGTGACAGGGCTAGGAACAATGGATTGAAGCTGAAAGAGGGTAGATTTAGGCTAATTATTAGGAAGAAATTCTTACAGTGAGAGCGGTGGGACACTGGAATAGGTTGCCCAGGGAGGTTGTGGATGCCCTCTCCCTGGAGGTGTTCGAGGTCAGGTTGGACAGGGTCTTGTCCAGCTTGGTCCAGTGGAAGTTGTTCTGGCCTATAGTGGGCAGTTTGGAACTAAGTAATTTTTAAAGTCCCTTCCAACCCAAACCATGCTATGATTCTATGAAAAGTACAAAAATGGAAGCTTCCAGCCAAGCAAAATATATTACAGAATATTGAGAAATGTGAGTAATGAAATGTATGATCCAACAGCATTCAGCTGTCTCATTTCCAGATTGCCCACTTTCATGCCATTTGCTGAGGGTTAACAAAAAATTCAATCTTTCTTGTACAGTGCTCCCTGGAGAATTTCTAAATTGTGCATTTTTCCCCCTATTCTTCTTTCAGAAGTGTCACTGGAAAAATGCCTATTGTCCCCAAATGCCTGTTAATTGTGCTCAGTTTACTATGAAATTATTGTTTTTTCCTCCCATGGCTTATGCTGCAAAGCAAATCGAGATTGGCTCATCCATCTGAGCTCACGCTCTCTTGCACATTAACAACAGTGCAGAAGAAAGCCAAATTATGCCCACAGTTATTGCAGGCAGTCATGGTCTCCCGGCTAATCTCAGAGTAATGTCACTGGAATCCTATTATCTCCAGCAGTTGAGATTAGGCTGATTTAATCAGCTCTTTCCCACTACGTTCCTCCTCCACCGTTTAGTGAATTTGCAGGGCTGATCTGCACTATTAACAACCTTCAGACACAGACTGAACTTAGTGCTTCATCGTAGTGCACGTTTTGCTTGGCTACACTTATAGAGTACAAGCGTAAGTGGAAATGAGGTGTTGAGGACAAGGCAAGCAGACAAAATTAATCTGCAACTAACTTCAGTAGTACAGAACTATTCACTTGAAAGATGGTAAATAGACTCTATTACTGAACAGACCACCAAAACTGACCATGAATAGGACTCTTACTGTCAGAACGGTCAGGTCCTGGAACAGTTTTCTTCTAGAAATATAGTGTTAAAGTGTGAGCAGCTCAAATACAACCTCAGTCCTTCATGAAGACTACAAAAGTTTAGTGCTCCAGCCTGCCTGGCAATGGATAACCTCTGTAGATGACTCCAAATCTGAAAGATGTCTGTGCATGCATGGAGACTGCAGGCTTCCCACTACATCATCACTTCCTGCACCTCCCAGCTGCTGGCCTCAGGGTGCCTGGGACAGCATTAGAGCTATCACAGAATCACAGAAGCTTAGAGGTTGGAAGGCATCTCCAGAGATCATTGAGTCTGACCTCCCTGCCAAGACAGGATCCACTAGGATAGTTTACACAGGAACACATCCAGGCAGGTTTTGAAAGTCTCCAGAGAAGGAGACTCCACAACCTCTCTGGGCAGCCTGCTCCAGTGCTCTGTCACTCTCACTGTAAAGAAGTTTCTCCTCATGTTGAAGTGAAACCTTCTATGTTCCAATTTGTAGCCCTTGCTCCTTGGCTTATGGCTGCTGACCATCAAAAAGAGATTGGCCCCATCCACTTGATACCCACCCCTCAGATATGTAGACATTGATGAGATCTCCTCTCAGTCTTCTCTTCTCCAGACTAAACAGCCCCAGGTTTCTCAGTCCCTCTCTGTAGGGGAGATGCTAAAGTCCCCAAATCACTCTCATGGCGCTCGACTGGACTCTCCTCAGCAGGTCCCTGTCTCGCCTGAACTGGGGAGCCCCAAACTGGACACAGTATTCCAGGTGTGGTCTCAGCAGGGCAGAGTAGAGGGGGAGAAGTATGCTTCCCTATCATAGGGAAGCATACATCGTTCACTGCTAATTACTCCCTTTAATTAACCTACTGTTCCATCCGGGCTGGTAATTTGCACTCCTAGAATATAGATTCAAACAAAATTGAAAAAGAAAACTAAAGTAGGTACAAACTGATGGAAAACCAGAAGAAATCTGGTCATCTGAACCTAAAACCTTTGATGCATTTTTAACATTTCTGCATGAACACAAAAGACATGAAGGTATCCCTAAAATACTCCAACTGCTGCTGTAACAGACATATGCTAAAAAATTATCATGAAAGATGTAATTGGATATTTAGGCTTTTGCAAGCTAATTTGCCCCCAGAGCACTCATTTTCCTCTACTTCTCTCAGAATTTTCTTTACCTGTAATTTCATTTCAACTCCTACTCACTGTGAGACTCACCAGTTTTACGTTGCTCAGGGGATCCGTGAGTTTGCCAAATACTCTTGTGAATCTGGTTACAATGTATTTGGTGCCAAGACATGCCCAATTCATGCTCAATTAATCTATCAATCATATTAAATTGAAGTGCCTGAGCATGAATGGCTGGATGTTTCAAGAAGAGTGTTGGCACTTCTGTATCTGAGTCAATATAGCCATAACTTGCATTTTCTGGTGTTAAAATTCTTAATTTGGCAAAATTTGGCAAAAACTCAAATGTATTCTGAGAGTTCAGAGAGTTGTCATCTGCAGCACAGAGTTAAGCTGGAGGCCTGTAACCAGTAGTGCTCTCCGGGGATTAGTACCGGGCCCAGTGTTGTTCAATATCTTTATCAGGGACCTGGATGAGGGCATTGAGTGTATCCTCAGCATGTTCACTGATGATATAAAACTGCAAGGGATGGCCAACAGCCCGTCAGGCTGTGCTGACATCCAGTGAGGTCTGGACAGGCTGGAGAGCTAGACAAAAGCAAACCACATGAAATTCAATAAAGACAAGTGCAGAGTCCTGTGTCTGGGAAGGAATAGCAACAGGCACCAGTACAGGTTGGGGCTGCCTTGCTGGAAAGCATCTCTGTGGAGAAAGACCTTGGAGTGCTGGTGGACAGCAAGTTCTGTATGGGCCAGCAATGTGCCCTTGTGGCCAAGAAAGCCGATGGCATCCTGGGGTGAATCAGGAAAAGTGTGTCCAGCAAGTCTAGGGAGGTCCTTCTCCCCCTCTGCCCTGCTGAGACCACACCTGGAATACTGTGTCCAGTTTGGGGCTCCCCAGTTCAGGAGAGACAGGGACCTGCTGAGGAGAGTCCAGTCGAGCGCCATGAGAGTGATTTGGGGATTTTAGCATCTCCCTTACAGAGAGGGACTGAGAAACCTGGGGCTGTTTAGTCTGGAGAAGAGAAGACTGAGAGGAGATCTCATCAATGTCTACATATCTGAGGGGTGGGTATCAAGTGGATGGGGCCAATCTCTTTTTGATGGTCAGTAGCAATAAGGAGTGAGGGCTACAAATTGGAACATAGAAGGTTTCACTTCAACATGAGGAGAAACTTCTTTACAGTGAGAGTGACAGAGCACTGGAGCAGGCTACCCAGAGAGGTTGTGGAGTCTCCTTCTCTGGAGACTTTCAAAACCTGCCTGGATGTGTTCCTGTGTAAACTATCCTAGTGGATCCTGTCTTGGCAGGGAGGTCAGACTCAATGATCTCTGGAGATGCCTTCCAACCTCTAAGCTTCTGTGATTCTGTGAGTTTAAAATGTTACCTCTTATAGAGCTATCACAGATCAAAACTGAACTGGCTTGCATGATATATGAGAAACCTTTGGCACCAGAGAGATTGTGTGGAAGGGAAGGAAAATAAAACCTGAAAAGGCTCCAAGACTACAGAAGTTTGCAACCTGTGAAACGCATGGCTCTTTAAGATGCTTTCTGTGAAACCTCAGAAAGCTCCTTCTCAAATTAATTTTGCATACTTCTAGAGGCCATTAATGGATGTGAACACTGATGTTTTCTCTGGCAACTGTGAATAGAGGATCATGAACAAAGTCTTAGTGGAGTCGGCTGCAGGCCATGTGGTCTAGCTAAGTGATTAAAATACCCAGATAGTGCACTCAGTGCAGTGTGTACAATTACCACATCTCCTTACCAGCTCATAATCTTGAGACTTTCCAACAACAGTACTTCTGTTCTGGCTTTTGAACACAACCAAATAGCAGCAATTCATTAAAAGACTTGTTAAGTTGCTTAGAATAGCTTCAGTGTTGTGGTATTGCTTTCACACTGAGAAATCAATGAATCCTTTCCAAACAGCCATAAATTGCCTTGAAATATTCCTTAATAATTTAAATTCCTGCTGAACCTTGCTGAAGTCAACACCATTAAACAGGTGTGACTGTCTGACAGAACTCAGCAAAGGACTCGCTGAGGGGGTATGTTTGGGAAGAATGACAGAGGTCTGAGTGGTGCTTCAAAGCAAAGCAGCACACAGTCACCTTCAGTAGAAAACAAATGGCTTTTTAATCACTTGGAATTTCACCAGTAGAGGGAAACAGAGCATCTTGGCTGCAACATGCTCAGAGATGCAGGGCTCCCACTGGCGTCTTGAGTCTTTCCTTTCTTTGATGATGAGCTCTTCTCCTGGGTGATGAACCTTCGAGTTGCTCCCTTGCTTCCCACTGCTGTACACAAACATGCTGACAGCCTGGGAGCAGGAGAGGGCCCTGCATGGACCACCCCATTTGCTCAGCTCAGGGAATGATCAATATCTTCTGCATCTTGCCATCTGGGTTTTTCTCTTCCTGAAAATGGAATAATACTTGCCCTTGGTATGTAAATGAAACTCCCAATGTTGATTTTACAAAGTCAGGTTCCTAAATCTCCATTACAGCACTTAAATGCAAGTAGTTTAATTTTCATTGCCCCTTGTCCTATCACAGGGAGCAAGTGAGAAGAGGCTGTCCCTTCCTTCTTGATACCTGGCCTTCATAAATTTATACACATTTATTAGACCCCCNATTATTCCTTCCCAGGCGCAGGACTCTGCACTTGTCTTTGTTGAACCTCATTTGGTTGCCCTGTGCCCAGCTCTCCAGTCTGTCCAAGTCTCACTGGATGGCTGCACAGCCTTCAGCTGTATCAGCCAAGCCTCCCAGTTTGGTGTCATCAGCAAACTTGCTGAGCAGACTCTGTCTGTCCTCTCATCAATGTCATTGATGAAGATGTTGAACAGGACCAGACCCAGCACAGATCTCAGGGGAACTCCACTAGTTACAGCTCTCCAGCTGGACTTGGCACCATTGATCACCACTCTTTGCACTCTATTGTGTAACCAGTTTTCAATCCATCTCACTGTCTACTCTTCTATGCCACATTCCCTGAACTTGCTCACAAGGATGTTATGGGAGACAGTGCCAAAACCCTTGCTAAGGTCAAGGTAGACTACATCCACTGGTTTCTCTGCATCTACCTGTTTGGTTACAGCATCATAGAATGCTGTCAGATTAGTCAAGCATGATTTGCTCCTGGTAAATCCATGCTGACTACTCCTGATAACCTTCTTCTCTTCCAAGTGCAGTGGTGGACAAAGTCTTATCTGTTCCTGCCCTCATGGTTTCATTAGTGCTTTTGACTCTGTTCTTGCAGGTGCAAATTTATTTCTGCAGCTTGGATTTCCTGGATGAGTTCTGGTGCCTGAGTTTTGGAGGACACAGTGCAGTCCCAGCACCATATGGAGACAAGGAGAAAGACCACCTATTCATAGAATCATAGAATTGTCAGGGCTGTAAGGGACCCCAAGGATCATCTGGTTCCAAAGCCCCTGCCAGAGGAGGATCATCTCTACCTGGGTCAGGGCAATCCCAAGCACTGACATAGGCTGGGCAGTGGCTGGCTTGAGAGGAACCCTGAGAAAAGGGATTTGGGGTTACTGGTGCACAAGAAGTTCAATATGAGCTGCCTGTTGTGTTGTGTACACTTGCAGCCAGAAAACCAACTGTATCCTGGGCTGCATCAAGGGAAGTGTGGCCAGCAGGTCGAGGGAGGTGATTCTCCCCCTTGACTCCACCCTGGTGAGACCCCACCTGGAGTATTGTGTCCAATTCTGGAGACCCCATTACAAGAAAGATATGGCCATGCTGGAATGTGTCCAGAGAAGGGCCATGAGGATGATCAGAGGGCTGGAGCTCCTCTCCTATGAGGACAGGCTGAGTGAGTTGGGGTTGTTCAGTTTGGGGAGGAGAAGACTCCAAGGAGACCTTACTGTGGCCTTACAGTATCTGAATAGGGCTTAAAGGAAAGCTGGTGAGGGACTTTTTAGGGTGTCAGGTAGTGATATGACTAGGGGGAATGGAGCAAATCTAGAAGTGCCTAAATTCAGATTGGATGTTGGGAAGAAGTTCTTCACCATGAGAGTGGTGAGACACTGGAACAAATTGCCCAGGGAAGCGGTGGAAGCCCCATCCTTGGAAGTCTTTAAGACCAGGCTGGATGTGGTTCTTAGCAACCTGATCTAGTGTGAGGTATTTCTGTCCATGGTAGGGTGGTTGGAGTTATATGATCTTTGGGGTCCCTCCCAGACCTGACAGTTCTGTGATTCTATGATCTTATGTGCCTTTCAAGGTCAGGGAGTAAAGAGAAAATAATTTCTAAGAGAAAATGCAGACAGGCAGCAGATAGGAGCATTGAATTACTCCTCTCTAATTTTATTTATGACTATTTGTTCTTGGCAGAGGAAATGCTGATCCAACTTGCTCAATACACAAAGGAGGGCCCCACTGCTGCTCTTTGGTCAGTGTCAGTTCTTGAATGCAGCAGACAGCAGAATACTTTTTCTTGTAATTCTTGCTCTAATATGGCTAGCTTGAAGTTTCCATTAGGTTAATAACCCCAGATCAGCTACATAAAATATTCCTTTCTCGCTTCTCTCCTACAGATCAGCTCCGTCTGGACTGATGAAAACACACCCTTTTCTGCCAGCCCTAGTTCAAGTTCTGAAAGCTGCTTTTGCTGAAGATCCAAATAATTTAAAAGCCTCTGGTTTTGATATTTGAGCCTGTATGATGTCTAATGTCTAATTCCTTTCACAGTACAAGTACAAGCCACAACAGGGGAAAGAAATTGTATGGTTGATCTGCAGATCTTGTAGTGATTGTGCAGAAGTTGACAGAGCACTGAAATTCAGATGCAACTTTTCCTAGCTGGCATCTGAAGTGTTTCAGAGGTAATGTCATCTTTTCTTCAAGGGCAAAGGCTTGATTGATACACTCAGCACTCACTGCCCCCAGCTGCTTGGAGTTCTGTGCCATGCAAAATAAAGGGATTTTAAAGAAAAAAAAATACTAAATTCTTTTTAGGAAAAAATATCCTGATGCACTAAAAAGGGAGATATATCAGGTCTTGAAACCTGACTGTGGGTTTTCTTACCATTTTCCTGCTATTCATTTACCTGCGTGGTTAATTGACAACTTCAGATCAGCAGAT
>VWYK01021238.1:0-16006 GCA_013399775.1 Semnornis frantzii | reverse complement strand
TTCCAGCCTGTAAATGGTTCATACCCCAGCAGCTTCCCTTGATGTTGTGCCTGCAACCTGTTCCAGAGTCTCACCACCCTCACTGTCAAGAGTTTCCTACATGTCCATGGTGGGAAGAGTTACCTGCTGGAAGTGGAACCCTGTTGATGGGGGAGGAGATCATAGAATCATAGAATGGCTCAGGTTGGAAGGGAGCTCAGAGCTCATCTCCACCATCCCCACCATGCCAAGGGACACCTCTCAGCCAGACTCAGCTGCTCAAGGCCTCATCCAGCCTGGTCTGCAACACCCTCAGGGAGCAGCCATCCACATCCTCCCTGGGCAGCCTGTGTCAGAGTCTCATCAGCCTCCTGCTGAACAACTTCTCCCTAAGCTCCAGTCTGACCCTGCTCTACCTCGGCTTCAAACCATTCCCCCTTATCCCCACCTCTTTTGAGATGCCCAAACCCTCTCTGATGGTTACAAGCACACCTTTGGCATGAGTGGAGCTTGGTCCCCAAAGCTCATTCTAGGAGAGACCAAATTCATCATTCATTTGGGTTTCTCCCCATTTTTTTATCTTCATTTTTCACACTCTCCACCCCCAAAGTCAGAAATATCTCCAGTCACTGTGGCAGTGCCTGTCTGGAGGAATGAACAATGCCACCACCATCTTCTCCCTAATTCCAGCTAATTAGATAATTGGATCTGCTGAAGGCACGTTGCTAAAATGTGGGATGCATTGATGAATGCAGTCTGGGCTCTGCCACTGAGTCACCACTCTGCCTTTCCATCAAGCTGCCTCAAGCTGGCAGGTTGAGCCATGGTGTTGGCAGGGAGGTCTGTGGCCACCACATGGAAGTGGGCTATGAGGTGGCCCTGAAGCCCCCCAGGAATCATCTTTGGCACTTCAAGGCTGATGTAGGCTTGGTGCAAAGAAGTCCTTGTGGAGGTGAGGGTTCAGAAGAAGGACTAAACCCCACAGAATCATGGAATGGCTTGGGTTGGAAGGGACCTTTCTAGGTTCCTCTGCTCTCCTGCAGTGACCAGTGACATCTTCGAGAGGTTGCTTGGAGTCCTCTCTGACCCAAGCAGGGATGTTGGCAGGGATGGGACATCTCCCACCTCTCTGGGCAACCTGAGGCAAGGCCTAACCACCCTCAGTATCAAAAACATCTTCCATTTAGTCTCAATCTCCTCTTTTTAGTTGCAAACCATCACCCCTTGTCCTGTCACCACAGTCCCTGCTCAAAAGGTCTCTCTTCATCTTTCCTGTGTCATAGAATCATAGAATCACCCTGCAAGGCCATCAGAAGGTCTCCTCCAGGCTGAACAGCAGAGATGCTCTATCCCTCTGACCATGTTCTCCAGCAGATCCTGTAGGACTTGACCACTTGGAGAAGCTCAATGCTCTTAGTTGGGATGAACAGAAAATCGTGTGCCCTGCTGTCACCCTTGGGCCAGCACCATCAATGTCCTTGGGGGTGAGATCAAGGCAAAATCTACCCCAGCCTTGACTGCCACCAGGGTTCCTCTTGCTTGTCCCAGCCCCAATCCCACGCTCCCAGTCCTGCACTGGGAATAACTTCTGGCTGTGTGTCCATGCCTGACAGCTTCCCATGCCTTACAAATTGCCATGAAACCACAGGAAGCAGCAGGATCCCTCTGCTGCTGTCTCTAAGCTCCCTACTGGAGCTGAAGATGACCCTTGAGAGAACAATTATGTTTAGGAGGACATTCCAGGCTCCAAGTGTCAGTGAAGTATATGGAAAAGGCTCCACCAGAGCAAGAGGAAAGGTGGAAATAGGGACAGAGGTGCTGGGCTGGATGAGGTTCAGCAGCTACAGAGAGATGGGAGCACACAGATCACCTCAGAGTGCTGCAGGATTCCTTTAGACCCTGCTCCTGCATGGGTGCCAGCACATCAGCCCTGGGCAGGGCTTGCCCCCTCCAGAGGTGTCCCCCATGACCATGGCACTGCTACCTCCACCCTGGGGGTTTCCCCACTGAGCAGTGCCCAAACTTCCTTCCTTCCACCCAGCTCCACCATCTCCCCTTTCTGGGGAGCACCAGGCAGGGCTAAGCTCAGCCAACATCCCCCTCTGCAGAGCTTAGGGCTGGCAGGATGCTGAGCCTCGGCCCACCCCCAGGGAAGGTCTGCCCTGGCTGCCAGGAGCCTGCAGAGCTGCTGCTGCTGCCCTGGGGCACTGCCACTCATCACAGCACCATGCCCAATGTCCTGGTCTCGCTGCTCCCCCCACTGCCCACATCCTGCACACTGCCTCTGGGCCACCCAGGGGACTGTCTGCAGCTTCCACAGCTCACAGCTCTGCCAGCTGGGCACCGAGCTGGGACCAGCTCAGGCACTTGCTCTGCACCACACAAGCCCTGCGTGCCCCACAGCCGCGGGTGGCACAGGGCTGCCTTGCTGCAGGCAGCAGCTCTGAGGGAAAGACCTCAGAGGCTCCACTTGCAGGCAAGAGAGGTCTCTGCTCCCACTCCCTGGCAGGAGGATGCTCCTCCAGCTCAGACCTCCCTGGTGCAAGGAGGAGAGCAGGGCAATGCAATTCTCCAGGGTCAGGCAGCAGACAAAGATTCATGTTGCTGGGTTGAGGAGCTCGTGGATGTGCACTGATCCCTTCCTGAGGACCTCAGCATCCTTCTTCAGAGGGGCTGATGTTGCTCCCACCCATGGCTTTCTGCCTTGGCTCCTGGCTGAGTGCTACCTGCAGACTACTGAGCAGCTCCTGCTCTCTGACTCAGCTGTGTCCCCCTCTCTGGTGGGTGAACCAAAGATCAAGTTGTATGAGAAGCAGCTGAGGAAACTGAGTTGGTTTAGGCTGGAGAAAAGAAAGCTGAGGGGAGACCTCCTTGCTCTCTACAACTCCCTGAAAGGAGGTTGGAGCCAGGTGGGGTTTGGTCTCTTCTTCCTAGTAACAAGTGAGAGAAGAGGAGATGTCCTCAAGTCATAGCAGGGGAGGTTTAGGTTGGAGATCAGTAACAGTTTCTTCCCTAAAACAGTTGTCAAGCCCTGGAAGTGGTTGTCCAGGGAAGTGGTGGAGTTCCCATCTCTGGAGAGATTGAAAAACCAGGTGCTGAGGGACATGGCTTAGTGGTGACCCAGAAGTGTTGAACCTGATGATTTTAAAGGTCTCTTCCAACCAAAGTGATTCTGTGACTCAGTGAGTCACCAGGGACCTGGCATGAAGCATTCACAGACCTGATGAACATCTTCCATGGACTCCTTCTTCTCCAGTAAGGCTGCTGCAGGCCAGCACATGAGCATTGTCCCTGCTGGGGCCAGGGTGCAGGCTTTCTGCTGGCTTTGTTGGGCCTCAGGAATGGGCTTTACCAGTCCTGTTCTGTCCTGCCTTGTCTTGAGCTGACTGAAGCTCATTTTTTTTCCCCCTTGATACAGTTGTGATGACATTTTCTCCCCAAGCAAGGGGTTCTGAGTTACTTGTTTTACTTCTGACTATCTTTGTCTGGTGCACCCAAAGTTCCATGCAGCATGATGCAGGCTAGGCCAGCCCTGGGCTGCAGGCCATCAGCAGCTCTGAGTCAGCCAGCACAGCTGAATTGAGTTGCCTGCAGCTGTATCCCAGACCATGAGCATCACAGCCAGTATAAAGGGGCAGGTTTGAGGAGAGGAGAGCCTTCTGCTGGAGTTTGCTGCTTGAGTTCCTCCTTGCTGTGCTCCGCTTCCTTCTGCTCTTGAGGGCTCTGTTCCTGGATGTGGTGATGGCTGCACTTCAGCTGGGCTGAGTATGATTTTTCTGTATCCAGTGTTGGCTTTGGTATTAATTTGGCTGGCTCATGAAGTCTATTTTCATTTCAACCTGGGGCTCCTCTTGCTCCAAGAAGGACCTTTTGCTTCTGGAGCAGGTCCAGAGAAGGGCTATAAAGCTGGTGAAGGGTCTGGAGAGGGGTGGCTGAGGGAGCTGGGGCTGTTTAGTTGGAGAACAGGAGGCTGAGAGGAGACCTTCTGGCTCTCTACACCTCCCTGGAAGGAGGTTGAAGCAAGGTGGGCTTTAGTCTCTTCTCACAAGGAACAGGCAATAGAAGAGGAAAAATCCTCAGGTTGCACTGGGGGATGTTGGGCTGGCTGGCTGGGTGCTGGGGATTGTCAAGTGTTGGAAGAGGCTCCTCAGGGACTGAATCCCCTGATTTCACAGGACAGTGGATAGGAGAGAGGGTCCATGGCACTCCCTGATGTGCTGCTTGGATGGTGCAGGGAACACTCAGGGGACAGTGCATGCTGCTGGCTCTCCCAGTAGGGGATCTGTGACTCCCAGGCAGGAAGGATGTTAAAGCAAGCTGTGCACTCACCCAACCTCTGCCTGCTCTGGCAGGCTGACAGCTGTGGCCCTGTGGTGATGGTGCTACTTTGATGCTCCAAGTTCAGGGAGGCAGGAAAAGAAGTGGGGCTGGAGTCCTTCTCCCTGCAATTGCTGTCCCTGAGCTGATGGTGACTTGAAACAGTTCTTTCCCTCAGTGGTATTCAGTCTTCTGCTGTGACTTGTGCCCTGTGTCCTGCTCTGGAGTCCTCAGCACAGGCAGGGACATGTTGGAGTGAGGCCAGAGGAGGCCACAGCCATGCTGGGAGGGCTGGAAGCCCAGGCTGGGAGAGTTGGAGTTGTTCAGCGTGGAGAGGGGAAGGCTCCAGGGAGACCTTCTGGTGGCCCCTTCAGTGCTTAAAGGGGATGAGAAGAAAGCTGGGGGCAGACTTTTGAGCAGGGCCTGTTTTGTGCAGGACAAGGGGGAATGGCATGGAACTCAGAAGGAGATTCAGACTGGAGAGAAAGAAGAAATTCTTGCCACTGAGGGTGCTGAGAGCCTGCCCATGTTGCCCTGAGAGATGGTAGGTGTCCCATCAATGAGAGTGGTGAGACACTGGACCAGGCTGCCCAGGGATGTGGTTGAGTCCCATCCCTGGAGACATTCAAGACCAGAGTCAGCATGGCCCTGGGCAGCCTGCTCTATTTGGAGGTGCTCCTGCTGAGAGCAAGGGTGGGGTTGGACAAGACAACCTTCGAGAGTCCCTTCCAAGCCAATCTCCTGCATCTTTCAGTCTCGTTGTAGAGGGTTTGGTCAGTGCTGCTGTTCTACTGAAGGGCAGAGAGAGGGAGTCCTCCTCCTTCCCTCCTCCTTCTCTCCTCCTTCTTCTCTACCAGGCAGCTGCAGGATCTTTTTGTCTTGCAGAGGCTTCCTCACACTGCCCAAGTGCCAGCTGGCACCAGGACTTTCTAACCTGTGACTTTCCCATCCGAGGAGGGAAGGAGAGGCACGGAGCAGCTGGAATGTGCAGGACAGCCTTGCAGGAATAGCACAGGACAGGAGGGACTTAGAGCAGCTCTCTCAAAATCAGACAGTCATAGAATCACAGAGTATTATGAATTGGAGGGGACCTTAAAAATAATGTAGTTCCACCTTCCACTGAATCAGGTTGCCCAAAGCCTCATCTAGCCTGGCCTCGAGGGGGAACATAGCTTTTTTCCACTATCCTTGACCATTCCACTATCAGAGCAAGAAAGGTTTTGTGCCTAACAACTGACCCACCAGAGAGGGGGACACAGCTGGGTCAGAGAGGAGGAGCTGCTCAGGAGTCTGCAGGCAGCACTCAGCCAGGAGCCAAGGCAGAAAGCCTTGGGTGGGAGCAACATCAGCCCCTCTGAAGGAGAATGCTGAGGTCCCCAGGAAGGGATCAGTGCACATCCATGAGCTCCTCAACCCAGCAATGTCATAGAATCATAGAATGGTAAGGTTGGAAGGGACCTCAAGGATCATCCAGTTCCAACCCCCTGCCATAGGCAAGGACACCTCCCACTAGAACAGGTCACTCAAGGCCTCATTCAGCCTGGTTCTGAACATCTCNAGAGGGGGACACAGCTGAGTCAGAGAGCAGGAGCTGCTCAGTAGTCTGCAGGTAGCACTCAGCCAGGAGCCAAGGCAGAAAGCCATGGGTGGGAGCAACATCAGCCCCTCTGAAGAAGGATGCTGAGGTCCTCAGGAAGGGATCAGTGCACATCCACGAGCTCCTCAACCCAGCAACATGAATCTTTGTCTGCTGCCTGACCCTGGAGAATTGCATTGCCCTGCTCTCCTCCTTGCACCAGGGAGGTCTGAGCTGGAGGAGCATCCTCCTGCCAGGGAGTGGGAGCAGAGACCTCTCTTGCCTGCAAGTGGAGCCTCTGAGGTCTTTCCCTCAGAGCTGCTGCCTGCAGCAAGGCAGCCCTGTGCCACCCGCGGCTGTGGGGCACGCAGGGCTTGTGTGGTGCAGAGCAAGTGCCTGAGCTGGTCCCAGCTCGGTGCCCAGCTGGCAGAGCTGTGAGCTGTGGAAGCTGCAGACAGTCCCCTGGGTGGCCCAGAGGCAGTGTGCAGGATGTGGGCAGTGGGGGGAGCAGCGAGACCAGGACATTGGGCATGGTGCTGTGATGAGTGGCAGTGCCCCAGGGCAGCAGCAGCAGCTCTGCAGGCTCCTGGCAGCCAGGGCAGACCTTCCCTGGGGGTGGGCCGAGGCTCAGCATCCTGCCAGCCCTAAGCTCTGCAGAGGGGGATGTTGGCTGAGCTTAGCCCTGCCTGGTGCTCCCCAGAAAGGGGAGATGGTGGAGCTGGGTGGAAGGAAGGAAGTTTGAGTACTGCTCAGTGGGGAGACCCCCGGGGTGGAGGCAGCAGTGCCATGGTCATGGGGGACACCTCTGGAGGGGGCAAGCCCTGCCCAGGGCTGATGTGCTGGCACCCATGCAGGAGCAGGGTCTAAAGGAATCCTGCAGCACTCTGAGGTGATCTGTGTGCTCCCATCTCTCTGTAGCTGCTGAACCTCATCCAGCCCAGCACCTCTGCTTGTGCTGTGTTTAAATCCCTCTATTCCCAGTAGTCTCTCTTCCCACCTCAAGGCCCTTTCCTCTAACCTCTTCTGGAGGAAGGAACCCCCTGTAGAGCTTGGGACAACCCCTCTGGAAGCTGCAGGACTAACCCTGCAGTCATGCAAGCCCTTCAGCACTCAATGTTGAAGGCAATTTGAAGTTCAGAGCACTTCTGCATTATACCCAGAGAGGCAAAAGCCACTTGGCAATATGTGCCCTGTCATGGGTGGTTCAGGGTGTTGCAGCTCAAGCCCTTCTGTCGAGGGGATGATGCTGGTCTATCTGCTGTGCATTCTTTCTAGCATCATGGAATGGTTTGGGTTGGAAGGGACCTTGAAGATCACTTAGTTCCAACCCACTGCAGGGATAGCTTCCACTAAACCAGGCTGTTTGTCCAGCCTGGCCTTGAACACTTCCTAGGGATGAGGCATCCACAACTTCTCTGGGCAACTTGCTCCTGTCCCTCGCCATGCTCACAGTGAAGAATTTCTTCCTAATAGCTAATCTAAATCTCTTATTTTTTACTCTAAACCCATTACCCTTTCTCCTGTCAGTACCCTCCCTGACAAAGATCCTTCCAGCCTTTCTTCTGGGTCCTCTTTAAATCTTGGAAGGCCTCCTTAAGGTCTCCAGTCTTATCCTATTCTGAAGTGTCAATCATTTTGGATTTAAAAATCGAGGTCCAGGCATCTTCTACGGATCCCCAATGTGCTCCAGAGTTGGTGGCTGTACTGAGCAAAGGGACATGTTGCTCTCCCTTGCTGGAGGTCAGAATCGCAGAAACAGGTTGGAAAAGCATCTCAGGAGCACCAAGTCCAACCCAGAACCCTACCCTACAAGGCTCACCCTAAACCATCTCCCCAAGCACCACAACCAAACTACTTTGAAACACAACCAGGGTTGGGGACTTCACCACCTCCCTGCCCAGCCCATTCCAGTCCCTGACCACTCTTGCTGGCAAAACATTTTCCCTCATCTCCAATCTGAACCTGCCCAGTGGCAGCTTGAGGCCATTCCCTCTTGTTCTAGCACTAATTCCCTGTGAGAAGAGACCAGCACCAACCTCTGCACAACCTCCTTGCACGTAGCTGTAGACAGCCAGGAGGTCTCCCCTCAGCCTCCTCTTCCTCACACTCCCCATCCCCAGCTCCTTCAGTCTCTCCTCATCACATTGACTCTCCAGCCCCTTCCCCAGCTTCCTTGCCCTGCTCTGCACTGGCTCCAGCACCTCCACATCCCTCTTGTACTGAGCTGCCCAAACCTGAACACAACCCTGCAGGTGTGGCCTCAGCAGAGCAGAGTCCAAGGGGCCAATCCCCTCCCTGCTCCTGCTGGCCACAGCATTTCTAATGCCAGCCAGGATGCCTTTGGCTTTCTCTGCCACCTGGGCACACTGCTGGCTCACATTCAGTTGTTTGTCCATGACAGCCCCCAGGTCCCTTTCTGCCAGCAGCTTTCCAGCCACCCTGCCCCATGCCTGCAGCACTGCTTGGGGCTGTTGTGGCCCAAGTGCAGGACCTGGCATCTGGCCTTGTTGAAGCTGATCCCATTGCCATTGGGCTTGGATCCAATCTATCCCAGTCCCTCTGTAGAGGAGACCTGCTGCAGAGAGCCAGGAGGGTGAGTGAGGGACTTGAACATCTGCCCTCTGGAGAGAGCCTGAGAGCCCTGGGGCTGTTTAGTCTGGAGCAGAGAAGGCTGAGAGGAGATGTGAGCAATGTCTGTCCCTAGCTGAGGGGTGGGTGTCAAGTGGAGGGGGCCAAGCTCTTTTGGGGGGTGCCCAGCAATAAGCCAAGCAGCAATGGATGCAAAGTGGCACAGAGAAGGTTTCAGCTGCACAGAAGGAGAAAGTTGTTTGGTGTGAGGGTGGCAGAGCCCTGGAGCAGGCTGCCCAGAGAGGTTGTGGAGTCTCCTTCTCTGAAGCCTTTCCAAACCCCCCTGGATGCATTTCTGTGTGGACTACCCTAAGTGATCCTGTTTTGGCAGGGAGGTTGGACTGGATGATGTGTGGAGTTCCTTTCCAACCTCTAAAATTCTGTAATTCTGTGATGTCAGTTTCCCTTGCACTGGAATGACCAACTCAAGCCATCAGCTTTCCCCTCTCTATCCACCTACAGACCCAGCATAGAGCAATCAGAACCTGTCATGATGATCACAGCCTGTCTGTGATGCTTCACCAGGTACCTGAGTGCCTCTGCAGTTCCTTAAGGACATGATGCTTCCCACAGGGATCTGCTGAAGGAAGGGGGAATTAAAGGGCATATGTTAGTGGATGACACAATTCATCAGCAGGCTGGCTTCCCAAGGAGCCAACACCTCAGGGGCTTGCCTGCAAGGAAGGATCTGCTTTGTCATGATGTGGCAGCTTGCCCTGGGAAAGCCAAAGCTGCACCCTGCCTTGGAGACAGCTGTGATTTATTCCAGAGCTGCCTTCCTGCTGCTGTGATGAGATGTGGGGTTGGAGAGATGAACCACGCTGTTCTGTGGAGGTAAAGAGGTGGCTTCACCCTTCCAGCATCACTCTTTGAACCATTCCTTCCTCAGTGCAGTGTGGAAGGCAGCTCCCAGCCCCCCTGGGGCTTTGTCTTCCCAGAGGCTCCCCAGTGCTTTGTTTCTAGTGCCTAGGGCTCATGGAACCATGGAATGGTAGGGATTGGAAGGGATGTCTGGCAGTCATCTAGTTCAACCCCTCCACTACACAGTGCAGTCCTTTCCCTGACTCCTCAGATGCAGGTAGCAATGTTCTAGCAGTCCCATTTTATAGAAGGGTGAGGGCTGGAAGGGATCCTCGAAGGTCATCTTGTCCAGCTCCCCTGCACTGAGCAAGGGCATCTTTAACTAGATCAGATTGCTCAGGGACACATTAAGTTTGACCTTGAATGTCTCCAGGAGTGGGGTCCCCACCACATCTGTCCCAGTATTTTATCACCCTCGTTGTGAAGGACTTTTCCTGATGTCCAACATAACTCTACCCTGCTCCAGTTCCAAACCTCATCCTATCCCTTCTAAAGCCCCTCTGAACAGCCCTTCCCCAGCCTGCCTCTAGGTCCCCTTCAGCCTGTCCTCACAGCAGAGGTTCTCCAACCCTCTGATCATTTTTGTGCCTTTCTCTGGACCTGTTCCCTCAGGTCCATGTAATTTCTGTGTTGAGGGCTCTAGAGCTGGGCACAGCTCTCCAGGTGAGATCTAAGCAGAGCAGAGGGGCAGGATCCCAGCATGGATGTGCTGGAAGGTGTCCAGAGAAGGGCCAGGAGGATGAGCAGAGGGCTGGAGCTGCTCTGCTGTGAGGAGAGACTGAAGGATTTGGGGCTGTGCAGTCTGGAGAAGAGAAGGCTCTGAGGAGACCTTCTTGTGGCCTTGCAGTGTCTGCAGGGGGCTACAAGAAAGCTGGGGAGGGACTTTTAGGGTGTCAGGGAGTGATAGGAGTGGGGGGAATGGAAGAAAGCTGGAAATGGGGAGATTCAGACTGGATGTTAAGAAGTTCTAAAGCTTCAGGGTGGTGAGACACTGGCACAGGTTGCCCAGGGAGGTGGTGGAAGCCTCACCCCTGGAGGTGTTTAAGGCCAGGCTGGGTGTGGCTGTGAGCAACCTGCTCTAGTGTGAGGTGTCCCTGCCCATGGCAGGGGACTTGGAACTGGATGGTGCTTGAGGTCTCTTCCAACCCTGACTGATTCTATGATCCTCTCTCTCCATCTCTGGCCAGGTTGCTTTGGATGCAGCCCAGGCTGCCCTTGGCCTTCTGTGCTGCAAGTGTTCATTGCTAACTCTTGTCCACCAGCACGTCCAAGTCCTTTCCTGCAGGGCTGCTCTCAATCTCATCACAGAATTGTTTTGGTTGGAAAAAGACCTTCAGGATCATGGAGCAAGTTCTGCACCAGGAGGGTGCTGGAACACTGCAACAGGTTGCCCAGGGAGGTGGTTGAGGCCCCATCCTTGGAGATATTGAAGGTGAGGCTGGACAGGGCTGTGGGCAACCTGATCTAGCTGAGGATGTCCCTGCTGACTGCAGAGGGGCTTGGACTGGATGAGCTTTGGAGGTCCCCTCCAGCCCAGCCCATTCTGTAACTCTGATTCTAAGATCAGGTTGCTCAGAGCCCCACCAAGGCTGACACTGAATGTCTCCAGGGATGAGGCCTCCACCACCCACCCTGGGCAACCTGCTCCAGTGTTCCACCACCCTCATGGTGCAGAACTTCCAACCCAGCCCGTTCAGTGATGGCTGAGTCCATATCGACCTAAGACCACCATGGTCATTACTATTCCTAACCTGTCCTGATCCCAAGGATTGCCCTGACTCACTCCTGGCTGTGTGCTTGCCACCCACCCTGCCAACCTCTCTGCGCCCCCAGCCCGTGTCCCCCTGGGGATTCTTGTTGCACCTCACAACCCTTGTGTCCTTTTTTGCTTGTGAACACTTTGGATTTTCCACCCTCTTGGCTCCCATCTTTGTCCCATGAACGGAAAGGCTTAGACAGAGCCTGCTGCACATTTAGGCTGCTGTGAGCACGAGGATTTACTGAGGCCAACCCAGTCAGCTGCTCCAGCCCAACACACTCATTAAAGGAATTATTTTTCCACTGCCATCCACTCTCTCTGTCTGCACAGGGTGGAAGGAAAATGAAAAGAACAGAAGGGCTGAGCTGGTGTGTTTTGTGTGACTGCTGAATGAGAAAGCACACACCAGGCAATGTCCCAGGAGATGGGGACAGGTCTCTGCTGTGCCCACACTGCAAACTCCCCTCAGCTGGCTCCCCACCCCTTGGTTTTTGGGCTTGCTAAGTGTCTTGTAGGGCACCAACCCTTCCCATCTCTTGCAGAAAGGATTGTTTGCTGGGCACCCTTCAAGGACACTGGAACAGTTCCAGGAGAGGACATCCAAGATCCTTAAGGCTGGTCCCCAATGCAACCTGGGACGTGTTCAGTCTGGAGAGAAGGCTCCAAGGAGACCTTATTGTGGCCTTCCATTAGCTGAAGGGGACTACAAGAAAGCCGAAGAGGGACTTTTTGGGGTGTCAGGGAGTTATAGGAGTGGGGAGAAGGGAGCAAAACTAGAAGTGGGGAGATTCAGACTGGATGTTAGGAAGTAGTTTTTCAGCATGAGGGTGCTGAGAGCCTGGCACAGGTTGCCCAGGGAGATGGTGGCAGCCTCATGCCTGGAGGTGTTTAAGGCCAGGCTGGATGTGGCTGTGAGCAACCTGCTCCAACCATGGCAGGGCGGTTGGAGCTGGATGGCCCTTGGGGTCCCTTTAGCCCTGACAATTCTGTGATTCTATGACATGCCTTAGAAGTAGACCACTTCCAATTCAAGCCTGTGTGATTCTGTGATTTTCTTCCCAATTGAAAGCCTGTTCTTCCCAATTCAAGCCTGAGAGCTTGAAGGCAGAGGAGTGGATGCTGCAGCCTGGAATTGCCTCTGATATGGTTTGGGTTCAGCCGTGCCAAGGTTGGCACACAGAGATGAGGCTTCATGGAGCAGTGTGGAGTAGTCCTTAACATCTACAGCAGGGGAGAGGAGTGATGGGATGAGGAGTGGCAGTTCTGACCTGAAAGAGAGGGGATTTAGGTTAGGTGTTCAAGGAAATATTCACTCTGAGGGTGGTGAGAGACTGGCACAGGTTGCTCAGGGAGATGGTGGAAGCCTCATGCCTGCAGGTGTTTAAGGCCAGGCTGGATGTGGCTGTGAGCAACCTGCTCTAGTGTGAGGTGTCCCTGCCCATGGCACAGGACTTGGAGCTGGATGATCCTTTAAGGTACTTTCCAATCCAACCTATCCTATGATTCTCCCTGCGGTCTTTTCTCCTGGATAGAGTTGGATGGTTTGGGACTCTGAAGACCTCTTTTTGTTTCTGTAGGAAATCATCCCTTGAGCAGCCAATGTGAGCACCACAGGAAGAAGGCTTCTCAGAGCAGATCTGAAGGTCAGTACCATGATGGAAGGAGGCCCTATCTCAGGATGCCTAATAATTTCCAGTGTCTAAAGAAGCTTTCCATGTAGGAGACCAAAGGAGTTGTAGTCATACCATGAGCATGGTTTATGGTGAGCATGATGACCAGCTCTGGGGTGCAGCACAGTCCCTGGCACCAGCTGTGCTGATGGGAAGGGATGGCACAAGCCTAGGAGGCACTGTGCCACAGAGTTAGATGCCATTGGGGGCTGGAGGAATTACAGAACCTTGGAGGTTGGAAGGCACCTCCAGACATCATCCAGTCCAACCTCCCTGCCAAAGCAGGATCCTTAGAGTTTTCTGCACAGGAATGCATCCAGGTGGGGTCGGAAAGGCTCCAGAGGAGACTCCACAACCTCTCTGGGCAGCCTGCTCCAGGGCTCTGCCACCCTCACACCAAACAACTTTCTCCTCCTGTGCAGCTGAAACCTTCTCTGTGCCAGTTTGCATCCATTGCTCCTTGGCTTATTGCTGGGCACCCCCCAAAAGAGCTTGGCCCCCTCCACTTGACACCCACCCCTCAGCTAGGGACAGACATTGCTCACATCTCCTCTCAGCCTTCTCTGCTCCAGACTAAACAGCCCCAGGGCTCTCAGGCTCTCTCCACAGGGCAGATGCTCGAGTCCCCCACTCCCCCTCCTGGCTCTCTGCTGGACTCTCTGCAGCAGGTCCCTGTCTCTCCTGCCCTGGGGAGCCCCAAAGTGGACACAGTATTGCAGCTGTGGTCTCAGCAGGGCAGAGCAGAGGGGGATCAGAACCTCCCTAGCCCTGCTGGCCACACTTCTCTTGATGCAATTCACACTTGCCAATGGGCACATCTCATACTGGGTATGGACATCAACTCTGTCTGGTGGACATGAAGAGGATTGAGGGTGGTGAGGCACTGTCAGGGGTTGCCTGGAGAGGTGGGAGATGCCCTGTGTCTAGGTCTATTCCAGGCCAGGTTGGATAGGGCTCTGAGCAACCTGCTTGAGTTGCAGATGTCCCTGCTGGTTGCAGATGGGTTGGACTGGATGGCCTGGCAAGTTTTGCTTCATTACAAAAGGTTCTGTGATTCTGTGAGGTGATTTGGGGCACTCTAACTGAACGCGGGGTGTCTAAGTGTGCCATGGTGCACAAGCCAAAACAAAGGAGGCCTCCAGATGCATCTAGAATGGTGCTTTCAGATCAGAGACAGGTTGGAGCTGTGGCACAGATGCCTTGGGATACCTCCTCCTGCAGAGATGCTTTGCTGGTAGCGTGGAGGGATCAGGGCAGATCCTTGGAAGGACCAAATTTCTGCTCTTCCCAAAGGCCATCAGGCTGATCCGCATATCCAGACAGCCTGGCAGGGCAGGAATATGAATTACAGTGCCCTGTCTAGTGCCTTAAATGGTCAACCCTCTTCTCCTTTGACCTGCTGATCCCATGCTCTGTCAGCAGCACTGCCCATGAAGTGTCCTCTCCATGTGCCAATCTTGGCACAGCTGAATCCAGATGATGGCAGAGGCAATTCCAGGCTGCAGCATCTACTCCTGGGCTCCCAGGGCTTCTTGTCAGCTGACTTCTAATTGGGAAGAGAATCACAGAGTGGCTTGAGTTGGAAGGGATCTTAAAGACCATCCAGTTCCACCCCCCCTGCCGTAGGCAGGGACACCTCCCACTAGAACAGGTTGCTCAAGGCCTCATCCAACCTGGCCTTGAACACCTCCAGGGAGGGAGCAGCCACAACCACCCTGGGTAACCTGTGCCTGTGTGTCACTGCTCTTATACTAAAGAATTTCTTCCTAATGTCCAGTCTGTATCTGCCCTGCTCTAGTTTCAAGCCATTGTCCTATCAGCACATCACCTTACAAACAGTCCCTTCCCAGCTTTCCTGTAGGCTCCCTTTAGTTACTGGAAGGCCACCATAAGATCTCCCTGGACCAAACTCCTTCAGCCTGTCCTCATAAGAGAGGTTCTCCAGCCCTCTCATCTTTGTGGCCCTCTTCTGGGCTGCCTCCAGCAGACCCTAGTCCTTGTGTTGGAGGCTCCAGAGCTGGACTGTCTTACAACCCCACAGAGGTTGTGGGTCACTTAGAGTCACAGAACTGTCAGGGCTGGAAGGAATCTTAAGGACAGTCCAGCTCCAACCCCCTGCCATGGGCAGGGACACCTCACACTAGAGCAGGTTGCTCACAGCCACATCCAGCCTGGCCTTAAAGACCTTCAGGGATGAGGCTTCCACCATCTCTCTGGGCAACTTGTGCCAGGCTCTCAGCACCCTTATGCTGAAGAACTTCTTCCTAACATCCAATCTGAATCTCCTCACTTCTAGTTTTGCTGCATCCCCCCCACTCCTGTCACTCCCTGACACCCTACAAAGTCCCTCCCCAGGTTTCTTGTAGTCCCCTTCAGATACTGTAAGGCCACAAGAAGGTCTCCTCAGAGCCTTCTCCTCTCCAGACCAAACACTTCCAAGGTTACATCAGAGCCTTACAGAACTTGGATGTCCTCTCCAGAACCCATCTTTGTCTTCTGAAATTTCTGTTGTTCTCTGAAGTTGGAAGGAGGAGCAGAGGAGGCTCAAAGCCCTCCATGGCAGTGTGGATGTCCTTCTACCTCCACCTTCTACCTCTAAAGAAGCATTGCTATAAAGATGTCAAGAAAACTCTTTTTGTTGCAGGCTAAGAGGTCCAAGCAGTTGCATCCCTTGGTGCAAGGCATCCCTCTTCCTTAAATCAGGCTGGAATATTCTCTTCAGACAGAGATAGCTTCAAGCCCCAGGGGGCCTACACCAAACTCCAGGGGCTAGACTTGTGTCACAGAATGCTGTGGGTTGGGTAGGGTCTGTAAAGGTCATCTAGACCAACCTGCCTGCAGTCAGCAGGGACATCTGCAGCTGATGTCCCTGATCTGGATGTGTTCCTGTGGGACCTGTGCTGGATTATCTGCTCCTGCTCTGGTAGGGGGGGTTGGACTTGATCTCCAGAGGTCCCTTCCAACCTCTAACATCCTGTGAGCTGGAGCAGGATGTTCAGAGCCACAAACAATTACACTTGAGATGTTTCCAGGGATCTACCACCTCTCTGGGCATCCTGGGCCAGTGTCTCACCACCATCCTCACTGTGAAACTTACTTCCTTCTCCCTCCTGTCTGAATCTCCCTCTTTGGGTTTCAAACCATCACCCCATTGTCCTGTCACAACAGGCCTCCATAAAAACTTTGTCCCCATCTTGACATTCTGTGGTTCTGTGA
>VWYK01021221.1:12733-54325 GCA_013399775.1 Semnornis frantzii | reverse complement strand
CCCCTTGGAAAAGAGGGGGGAAAAAAAAAAAAAAAAAGACAATCTGATTTGAATGGAACTCTGAATAAATTCCTTGTTAACCTTTACAGCCATCTGGAGGGAGAGTCACTCCTTGCTGCAGAGCACACCGGGGCTGTAGGAGGCAGCCAGGCCTCTGCTGTCAGATTTTGCATGAGCTGCTGTGGAAGGAGCTGGAGGCACCGTGCCAGGCAAGAGCCCAGTAGAGCTGGGAGCTGGAGGATGTTGGGGTGCAGAGCATCCTAGGGGTGTCAGGAGCCAGCTGTGAGTGGAGGATGCCGGGGTGCAGAGCGTCCTAGGGGTGTCAGGAGCCAGCTGTGAGTGGAGGATGCTGGGGTGCAGAGCATCCTAGGGGTGTCAGGAGCCAGCTGGGTACAGAGGAACTGAGAGCCCCAGGGGCTGTTGAGCCTGGAGAAGAGCAGCCCCAGTGGGGATCTGATCGGTGCTCAGCAAGGTGGGGGGCAAGAGGATGGGGCCAGCCTCTTCACAGTGGTGCCCAGTGACAGAACAGCAGGCACAGGTTGGAACCCAGGAGGCTGTGTCTGAACATGCTTTATGGTGAGGGTGCTGGAGCCCTGGAGCAGGCTCTCCAGAGAGGATGCAGAGCCTTCTTCCCTGGAGATTCCAGACCCACCTTGACCTCGTGATCCTGGGCAAGCTGCTGTGGGTGATGCTGCTGTATCAAGAGGGTTGGACTGGATGATTTTCAGAGGCGCCTTCCAAACTACACCATGCTGAGATTCTGTGTAACGGCTTCTCAAGCCTTGTCTTAGGCAGGAACAGAGATGGAAATCCCCTTTGTGAGAAACTCTGAGCTGACAGCCCACTGGGCATCTCCATTTACTGCCTGGGTCATGCTGTCCTGCTGCCACACTCCCTGCTGAACACACGAATGTTGATGTTTGCATTTGAGGGTTAAGGGTTCAGGTCTGCCCCAGAGAGTATCTCATGTCACCTGAGAAGAGCCAAATCAGATCTGGAGGTCCATTCACAGTCTCCAGGACCATGACTCAGCTTACCAAAGGCATCTTCCTCCTTAGACATCTCCTTCCTTACACTTCTCTGCCTTGGAGTAGTCCCCTGGTAAGTTTGCTTTGAACCCACATAGCATTCATTCACCTTCAAGTGCTCCTTGCAGACTCTCATCTCCTCTGGCACTGTCTGGTGCCCATTTCCTGACATCTTCCTATTCTGCTGACCTTCTGGACTGACAAGACTGGAAAACTTACCACCTTCCAGATACACAGATGCAACTGCAGCATCCAGCTGGGTAGTGACCTTCTGCATGAGCTCAGTCCAACCCTTGCTAAGCAGTTTGGTGCCATCTCCTGCAGGCAGCTCAGCACCTATGATTTTCCCCCTATGTGAATGACAGCTCTTGAAATCCATGCAGATTCATCCTGGCTGGGCTTACATCCAGGGTACAGCATTGCCCTGGGGACCTGGTGCTGAGCCACCAGCTCCTAACCACGATGCTCCAGCAAAGGTCCCATAAGACTTGCCCTTGTTTGGATGCAGACACTTCCTGGGCACTTCTGTAGCTTCTAAACCTTTCATGGTTATTCATAGAATCATAGAATTGCTTTGGTTGGAAGAGATCCTTAAGATCACTAAGCCCAGCTGTTAATCTGTCCACATGCAATGACATCAGGCAAGAGGAAGTCTTCTCTGGAGTCTTCCAAAACCCACCTGGATACTGTGATCCTGTGCAACCTGGTCGAGGTCTACCTGCATTATCAGGGGGGTTAGACTGGATGACCTCTAGAGGTCACTTCCAACCTCTACCAGTCTGTGATTCTGTGTGATTCTGGCATTGTGGGGTAGTGGGAGGCTGGGGAGGGGAAGAGCAGAGGACGCTCCAGAAGAAAGCTGCCCATGCCATCACTGGGGGGGATTCCCTAGTATGGGGTTTTCCAGCAGCTCCTCTGGGGTGCATGCACATTGGGTGGGATTCATATCAGCCTAAAGACTTCAGTGTCAGCCCAAAGACCTCAAAGCACTTCCCAAAGCACCATCTGCAATAAGCCTTTTAAAAGAAGACCCCTGAGGGGCAGGTCAGTGTCTCCAATCCTCGTTGTGGTGGCTCTTAACCTCAGGTGGGCTCCATCGCAACACCTCATGCTTGGCTGCATCCCTGCTCATCAAGAAAGGATAAGAAGAGGGGAGAAGGTGCACTGGGCATATCCATCTGCTGAAGGCAGCCCAGTGGCAGCCAGGGCATGGGCTGAATTACAGTCCCTGCAGACGAGACAGAGCAGGGGGAGCTGCAGCCAACCAAATGCAACACAGCTTCGTTCCCTTCCTTTCTCTGCTCCTTTTAAAATGTATCAATATTTGGAAAACTTTCCAAAGGGAGGGAAAAAAGCAGCAAGCTGCCCATCAGTGACTCACAGCAGTGTCACTCTGCTCATTAAGAGAAAAGGAAATCAAATCATTACTGGAATTTGTAAAGAAGAATCCCGTGGCTGAGGAGGAGAAGGGGAGGAGGATGCACGTTAAATGGGTGGGCTGCAGCCCCACAATGGCTGCTTGCCAGCTCTGCTGAGCTCTGTCTGAAGGCCTCAGAAAAAGCCAACAAGTAAAAGAATTTACAACACAAAAGAAATAAATTAGATCTGAGATGCCTCTAGACATTTTTAATTGCTGGGATGCTGATGAAGAGGAATCTTTGATGTGAGCTGCCACCAGCCAGCTTTGCTCGCAGAGGGCTCCAGGCCAGCAGGTTTGGCTGGTGGAGAGGATGGTGTTGTGGTGCACGGCTCTCAAGGTGCAGCTGGCAGCCAGAGAGGAGGAAAACTCAACCTTCAGGTCTGGGAATTCATCTGGAACAATGGTGGGATCAGGAACCTCCTTGGAGCACTCTACAAGCACAAGCACTGGGCTCTGAGAGGTGCTGGAGGTCAGCGAGATGCTTGCTAAGCGCAAGAGCATCTAAAGCCATGCAGGCAGGGCACCTAAAATCCCTTGCTGAGCCCTCAGCTGCCACAGGTGATCTCAACCCTCTTTGATTTTTAAGGCCAGTCCCACCAAGTCTTCTCTCAACTCCTTTAATTCCTTTTGCCATCACAGCCCTGATAACCTCACGGATCATTCGCCTCCATCCCACGGCCAATTCCGCCTCTCCCAATCCTTCTTCTCCTTTATCGATCTCTCACAGCCTCCTGGGTCACCCTTTTTCTACTCTCTCTTTTTAAGGCTGGGGGTAGATTATCACCTCCCTCCTTCTGTTTGTGTTTGCATAGCACATCCTCATTAATTAGGATGTCTTGTCCGACAGAGCGTAGTCTTCGGGGAGCTCCTCTAGCGATTTGTTTACAGATGTCAGGTTAGCAATAAATTGGGAGGAATAATTGACCTTTGCTGTTAAGACTTTGCTAATCCTGTCTCTCCTTAACCGTTTCCAATTGTTGGTGTGCCGCAGTGTTTTCCCCAATCAATTGTTCAGGCTGTGAGAACATTAAGGGAGAGGCACTCAGGAGCGCGTCTGGGGGTGATGCAATTTTAATGATTCATTCTCTGTTGCTCATCAATCCGTTGCGTTTCATCTCGCTTCCAGTGCTGACTTTGGAAGTTTGCAAGACTTTTAAACAGTTTGGAGTGTTTGTTTTGGTTTGGTTTTGGGCGTGTTGGGTTTTTTTAAAACACAATTAGGGCCACGAAGATGCTCAGAGGGCTGCAGCAGCTCTGCTATGAGGACAGGCTATGAGAGTTGGGGCTCTGCAGCCTGGAGAAGAGAAGGCTTCCAGGAGACCTCAGAGTGGCCTTCCAGTATCTGAAGGGGACCTACAGGAAGGCTGGGGAGGGACTTTTGGCAAGGTCTTGTAATGACAGGATGAGAGGTAATGGGTTTGAACTGGAAGAGGGGAGATTGAAACTGGATGTTAGTAAGAATTGCTTTAGAGTGAAGGTGGTGAAACACTGTAACAGGTTGTGGCTTCTCCCTCCCTGGAGGGGTTCAAGGCCAGGTTGGAGGAGGCCTTGAGCAACCTGCTCTAGTGGGAGGCGTTCCTGCCTATGGCAGGGGGGTTGGAACTGGCTGAGCTTTGAGGTCCCTTCCAACCTAAACCATTCTATGCCTCTATTCTATGATTCTAATTACCCACTCGTCTCGGGATGAGTTGTGTGGCTGCAACAGGCTGTGGAAATAGGGAGCAATGAGCTCCCCCCCAGCCTTTAGGACCTTGGGATGTTGTGGCAGAGCCGATTCCAGCTAATGTGAGAGGGAGAAGAGTCAGCAGAACGTTTCTATTAAAAACTGTTACTTTTAAACAAGTTAATTTCCCCCATGAATCAAGCTGCTGTAAAGAGAAATCCCACGTGGCAGGCTAAGTATAATTGTGATGCTCTCATTAGAAGTGCTCAAGCTGGATTTTATTATTTAGGGTTTTTTTGGTGGGTTTTTTTTTAACTGAAGAATTCAAACTTTTGGAAGTTAAATGACTTGGAAGGGATCCAGCTTTTGTTTTAAAGGAAATTGTTCCCTCGTTAGATCACGTTTCAGAAATTATAGAAATGCTTTGGAATTTGCAAGCTGAACCCAGGGAATTGGAATGTTGCTTTTCATGACAAATGAAACTATGTGGGGGGAAGGTTTTCTCGTGATGGTTAGTTAAGGGAGTGGCAATATCTTTGTTAAAGCAGCTGCACTAGCACCTGATAGAGACCTAGTTGATAACAAGTTGTCCAGGGGAACAGCAATGTGCCCTGGTGGCCAAGAGGGCCAAGGGTATACTCCAGTGCATTAGGGTGTGTGGCCCCAGAAGGTCAAGGGAGGTTCTTCTCTCTCTCTACTCAGTCCTAGTTAGTCCACATCTGGAATATTGTGTCCAGTTCTGGGCTCCCCAGTTCAAGAGGGACTGCTGGAGAGAGTTCAAGAGAGGCTATGAGGATGAGGAAGGGACTGGAATGTTACAAGGACAGGCTGAGAGTCACAGAATCACAGTGTCAGGGGCTGGGAGGGACCTCGAAAGATCATCTAGTCCAGCCCCCCTGCCAGAGCAGGATCACCTAGACCAGAGAGCCCTGAGGATGTTCATTCTGGAGGAGAGAAGGCTGAGAGGAGACCTTAACAATGTCTGCAAATACCTGAAGACCAGGAGGATGGGGCCAGGCTCTTGTCTGTGATACCCAATGAAGGGAGGTAAACTCAATCACAAAAATTCCACCTCAACAGGAGACAAAACTTTTTTACTGTGAGGATGCTGCGGCCCTGGGGCTGGCTGCCCAGAGAGGTTGTGGAGTTTCCTCCTCTGGAAAGATTCCAAATCCACCTGGACATGTTCCTATGTGATCTGCCCTAAGTGCTCCTGCTTTGCAGGGGAGTTGGGCTCAATTATCTCTGGAGCTCCCTTCCAACCCCTGCCATTCTATGATTCTATAATTCTATGATTCTAATGCTGCTGCTGATATGCAGCAGTGGGTCCTCGCTCCCGATCCTTGCCAATTAGCAAAAGGATAATTAAGTGTTGTGCAAGGAAATCCTTTCTCCACCTAATCCCCTAATTAGGAATTCAGAGATTGACTTAAACTTCTCAGATACGGTGGATTCGATGCAAACCCATCCCTGCAACCCACGGCTGAGCTGTTTCTGCCCTGGTGGGGCAGCTGTGACGTGAGCCCAAGGTAGCTTGTACCTCTAATGTGTTTTTCCACAGGCTCCTTTGTCACGGTAAAGCCACCGTGAGACCCAGCAGTTAATAAATCACACGTTCATTAGGACAAGCTGTTATCTTGTTGCACACAAAGCTGTCGATTTAAGGCAACATTGCAAATTAGGTCTTATCTCTGGGCTGTAATTGCCTTGGGGATGCTCTGCATTATCAATTATTTGGGTGGGACACGGCAGCAGGGAGCAGCAGGGTGAGGAGGTGTGATGGATTTTCCACTCCCACCACCCCCCCTACCAGCACCAGTCACTTTGGGTGCAGCTCCTCCAGGAGCAGACAGACAGATGTGCCTCTAAACTACTGAGGCTTTTTTAACCCAGGAATGTCCTCCATGAGAAATACTTAAAACAAGAGTCAAGACTCAGCCTTTCCTGTTCATCAGCTGGAAGGAGGCTCTGGATGTTTAGCTTAGAATTTAAAAGTACTGTTTATGGTTTAAAAACTCAAACCCCTCCATGCATTCCAGACTGTCTCTTACACAGGAACTCTTGTCCCCTTGGGTTTTCAAGCAGCCCTTGGGAAGAGAAGTTGGTATCTGAGCATTTGTGGCCAGGAGGTAACTCTGATTTCCTTCCTGCTTCAGGAGTTTAGGACTTGTGGGGCTCAATGTTTTGAGAGCTGCTTGCCCAAGCACAGCAGCAGGGACCAGGCTGAGAGGTCCAGTGTGAAAAGCCCCTCACTTTGGACTCACTTCCCAAATCACATCCTTTACTGGTCTGCACTGGACAGCATTCCAGGTCCGTGTGTCTGTTAGCAAACTCTTGGTCCATAGAAAGTCAGTTTCAAGAGGTAGACCACCAGAGCCCTCCCATACCCACCGAGGTTCAAGCTGAGTGCTGCATTTGTCACACCTGAGGGACAGGGTCCATCCGGAGGGACCGGGACAAGATGCAGAGATGGGGACAGGTGAGCCTTGTGAGGTTCAACAAAGCAAAGTGCAAGGTCCTGAGCCTGGCTAAGGACAATCCTGATATCAATCCAGGCTGAGAGATCCATGTCAGAAGGACTTGGGGGTGCTGGTACCCAAGCTGAAAAGCTGGCCATGAGGCAGCAGTGAGTGCTGCCAGCCCAGAGTTAGCCTGTCCTGGGGCTGATCCCCGGCAGCAGGGACAGGGAGGGGATTCTGCCTCTCTGCTGTGCTCTACTGAACGCCTCCCCTGCAGTGCTGGGGCCAGATGGCTTATGGGGTTGCAATTTGCACCCTCCCACAGGTCTGTGCAGTGGTGCCATGATTAAGAAGGTTTGTTTGAACTTCCCTCTGTAGCTAGGAGTTCTTTAATGGAGGGGAAAATCACACAATTGCACAAAGCTAAAGAGAAACTGAACCTCAAAGACACTGGTAATCACACAATTAAAATAAACCCAAACCACAGGAAAGAGAGGAGACATCTGACTGCTCTGCAGCTTGGACAGGCTGCACGAGTCACCTGACCCTACAGAAAGTCACAGTTACAGCAAAGGCTTCTGAAATGGTGTTTGCAAAGTAATTATTCAAGCTCAAAGAGCTGCATTTGAAGCTAAGCTGCGTTTAAACCCAGACAAAGCCTAGGAGTTCCTGTTAGCTGCTGTGGCTAATTACTGAAGATGCTTTGCAGGATCAAACTGGCTGGGGCTGCACTTGTTGGGGGGGTTCAGTGAGGTAATGGCCATCACCACGTGTCCTGGTTTTGCTGGGATGGAATCCCAGGCCAGCCATGGTCTGCAGGTCATCAGCAGCTTAGAGGCAGCCAGGAGCTTAACTTCAGAGAGGCAAAAGCTGAGTCCGGCTGGCTGATAGATGTATCCCATAATACACACAGCATGCTCGATATAAAAGGGAAAGTTTGCAGAGGATGGAGCTCCTCCTTTTCCTTCGTTTCATCCTTGGAGGGCCTTACTCACCATGCTGCTCCCCAGGGCTGTTGTCCTGCTCATGGTGACCTGAGTTCAGCAGGCTGAGTAGAATTTAGTCTGCTTTGCATTGAGGTTACTTTGGCTGTTTCACTAAATCCATTTTCACTTCATCCCACAGGTCTCCTTTTCCCCATCCTTCTTCTGTGCTGAGAAGAGGTTATCAGAGCTGCTACTGCTCCACTCCAGGTATGGGTAAGTGCAGACACGCTGCAAGAGCAAAACACTCCAAATAAGAGCACGGCAGAGAAACAAAGGGGCTCAGACCCAAGGAATGCAAATGGCATTGAGAATCGTGATGGCTGGAGTTACACTCACTTGCTGGTTGGCCACGAGTGCTCTTCCCAGGGGCTCAGGTTTGAGATCTGTTTTCCTCAGTATCTTTATCAATGATGTGGATGAGTGGAGTGAGGCTCCCTCAGTCACTTTGCAGATTACAGCAGCAGTGTTGATTTGCTCGAGGGGTAGGAGGCTCTACAGAGGGACTTGAGCAGGCTGGAGGCCCTGAGGCCAAGGGGATGAGTTTCAGCAAGACCAAGTATGGAGTCCTGCACTTGGGTCATAGCAACCCCATCAATTCTTCAGGCTGGAAAGTGACTGGTGGTGTTGGTTGACAGCAGCTGAACATGAGCCAGTGTGTGCCCAGGTGGCCAGAGGCCACCAGCATCCTGGCCTGGATCACCAACAGTGTGGCCAGCAGGGTCTGTTCCCCTGTGCTTAGCAGTGGTGGGGACACACCTTGAATATTGAGCTCAGTTTTGCACCATTCCAAGGACACTGAGGGGCTGGAGCAGGTCCAGAGAGGGGCAGCAAAGGTGGTGAAGGGTCTGGAGAACAGGGCTGGGAAGGAGTAGCTGAGAGGACTGGGGGTGTTCAGCCTGGAGAAGAGGAGGCTGAGGGAAGACCTCAGTGCTCTCTACAACTCCCTGAAAGGAGGCTGGAGTGAGGTGGGAGTTGGTCTCTTCTCCCAAGGAAAAAGTGGCAGGATGAGAAGAAACAGCCTCAAGGAGGTTTAGGTTGGACATGAGGAAAAATTTCCTCCCCAGAAGTGTTGTCAAGCCCTGGAACAGGCTGCCCGGGACAGAAGTGGAATCCCCATCCCTGGTGGGGTTTCAAAGTTGTGCAGATGTGGTGCTGAGGGATGTGGTTTAGTGGTGACCTGGCAGTGCTGGGGCAGTGGTTGGACTGGGTGGTTTTGGAGGTGTCTTCCAACAAAAAGGACTCCACGAGAATATTGAGTGGTAAAAACCTTTGACAGGGCTGGGTGCATCTATCCTGTGACACAGCTGAGGTCATACCCATCTTGGCAACTCCTTCATGACCCTGTGGACTCTGCTCCTGTAGGATATTCCCATGTGAGGACCTTAGCTCCTAGGGCCTTAGGACCTTTTGCCAGCCAAAATAAAAATAGATTTCCAAGCCTGTTCATAGAATCATAGAATTAACCAGGTTGGAAAAGACCTCTGAGATACAGTCCAACCCAACACCTTCTAATTAACTAACCCATGGCACCGAGCGCCTCATGCAGCCTCCTTTTAGACACCTCCATGGATGGGGACTCCACCACCTCCCCAGGCAGCCCATTCCAATGCCAATCACTCTTGCTGGGAAGACCTTCCCCCTCACATCCAGCCTGAACCTTCCCTGGCACAGCTTGAGGCTGTGTCCTCTTGTTCTGTCATGGGTTGCCTGGGAGCAGAGGAGGAAGGTTTTGAGTGAAGAAGGTCATTAAGCACTGCAGGTGGAAGGGCTGCTCCATCCCTCCCAGGCTCCTGTGCTGTTACACGGTGGAGGACCACGGTCTCTGCAGAGATCTAGCCACCTGACAAATGGAGGACCCCAGTTAAGTTGTCTGAGTTTAGAGCTTGCTTTATGGGACTGACCACATAATCAATTTGGTGGTGCTGAGCTCAGCAGCCTTCCCCACCCAACTGCAAGTAATGGCTGCCTGCAGGAGCCATGCCAGTGCAGCACAGTGCAACGGCTGTGAGAACAGCAGCCTGCAGGTGGAGCAGCTGCAGGCAGCTGGTGATGGGAGCCAGCAGCTGCTCACAGCCCTGGGCAAAGTGCCTGAAGCTCTGGGGCATGTCTGAGCAAAGAGAGGTGGATGGGTCATCCTGGGCAACGTTCAGCTGAAGTGTCAGGTCTGCAGCCCTGCAGCTCTTCCTGGTCCTCTCCATTGGAGTGGATGGTATGTGGAGCCCTTCCCAGCAATGGTGACACTGAGGTCGTCTTCTCCATGGTCTTTAAAACCAAGCCACCTCCAGCACCCTGGGCTGCAGCCTCCCTTTAGAATGACCACCAGAGCCTGTGAACAGAGGCCTTGAAGTGGGGCTGCTTCTTGTTGGGTTGACACAATGCAGCTCCAACAGAGAAGAAGGGACAGCCCTGCTGCATCACCAGGGCCTTGGGAAAACAGCCAAGAGACCCCAGCCCCAAGCCACAGCTCCTCCAACCCCCTTCACAACCCTGTTGCATGCTAAAGGCCCATTCAAACTGTTCTGTTGTCCCAAGGATGTTCCTTGAGGGCAGAACAGCACCCTTGCCAGCTCTGCTTCCTCTCCCCATGGATGAAAGTCAAGGTTAGGTACATCTAAGTTTGGGTTTTTTCTGTTTCTGTAGAGCCCAGCAAAGCCTTGGGTTGGGTTTTTAGTTTTGGGGAAAGACAGCTCTGTCCTCTTGATACCTGTGCTCCACAGCTCCTGTTCTTCAGCCAGATGAGAGGTGATCAGACCCTACCTGCTTGTGGGTCTTCTGCTGATCAGAAATAACTTTTGCCTGCTAGTACTGTTGATGGCAGGAAATGTACTGAACCCTTCCCATCTCAAAATGTCAGTGGTGGGCTGCTGGGAGGTGGTGAGTCCAGTGAGCAGTGTCCAGTGTGCATGAGGCAATGGGAACTGTCTGCAGCCCATGTCTGGGTCTCAGGTTTGTTCCTTCTTGCTCTGTCACAGCATTTGTAAAATGAGGGTAAAAAAAAGGAGGGGAGAAGACTTTTGCTCTAACCCTGCCTCTGCTGATCCCATGTGTAGATGTGGGCACCTCTCTATTGCTTCTGTTCCCTCACACAGCTGCCATGTGCACCAACAGAGACCTGCACTCCTCAAGAGATAGGGAGCACCACTGCCCAAGACCAGACTCTCACTTGGCAAAGCAGTGCCCACAGCCAGCATGGCAGCAGCCTCCTGAGCTGTGCTATCATGAGTGAGGCCTGGCCAAAGAGACAGAATCCCTAGGGCAGAACCTTTCTGCAAACCCAGCTACCCTCTGTACACAGCTGTGGGGCACAGCAGCCTTCCTCCCTGGCTTGGGTACAGCTTCTGCATCAAGGAGAAGCAGCTAAAGCTCAGAGGGGACCTGCCAAGATGCTCTGGTGTCTATATTCAAGATCTAACAGGCTTCCCCCTCCTTCTCCAATCTCCATTTGCTGGAACTACAGACCAGTCAGACCAGGCAAGATCATGGAGCAGATTCTCCTGAAAGTTCTGCTAAGGCAAATGGAAAACAAAGCAGAGGTGATTGGTGGTACCCAGCAATGGCTGCACCAAGGGCAGATCTTGTCTGACAAATTTGGTGGCTTTTTATGATGAAGTCACAGTGACAGTGGACAAGGGAAGGGCAACTGATGGCATCTACCTGGACCCGAGTAAGGCATTTGACTCTGTCCCACTGACATCCTGGTCACCAAGCTGGAAAAACATGGACTGGATGGGTGGAGCACTGCTGGGTAAGGAATTGGCTGGATGGTGGCACACAGAGAGTGGTGATCAAGGGCACAATGTCCACCTGGAGACCAGTGCCATGTGGCATCCCTCAGGGGTCAGTGCTGGCACCAGTGCTGTTTAACATCTTTGTCAGTGCCATGGACATAGGAATCAGTGCAGCCTCAGCAAGTCTGCAGATGGCACCAAGCTGTGTGGCACAGTCAACTTGCTAGAGGGCAGGGATCCATCCAGAGGGACCTGGACAGGCTGCAGAGCTGTGCCCAGGCCAACCTCATGACATTCAACAAGGCCAAGTGTAAGGTCCTGCACCTGGGTAGGCACAATCCCAAGCACAGCTCCAGGCTGAGTGGGGAATGGCTGACAGCAGCCCTGAGGAACAGGCCCTGGGGGTCTGGGGTGATGAAAAGCTCAAGATGAGGCTGCAGTGTGAGTGCAGCCCAGACAGCAACTGTGTGCTGGGCTGCAGCAAGAGCAGTGTGGGCAGCAGGGCAAGGGAGGGGATTCTGCCCCTTTGCTCTGCTCTCCTCAGACCCCACCTGCAGTCCTGTGTGCAGTTCTGGAGCCCCCAGCACAGGAAGGACATGGAACTGTTGGAGTAGGTCCAGAGGAGGCCATGAAGATGCTGAGAGGGCTGCAGCAGCTCTGCTGTGAGGACAGGCTGAGAGAGTGGGGGCTCTGCAGCCTGGAGAAGAGAAGGCTTCCAGGAGATCTTAGAGTAGCCTTCCAGGATCTGGAAGGGGCTACAGGAAGGCTGTGGAGGGACTACTGACAAGGTCTGGGAATACCAGGACAAGGGGCAATGGGTTTGAAGTGTCAGAGGGGAGATTGAAAGTGGATGTTAGGAGGAAGTTGTTTGCAGTGAGGGTGGTGAGACACTGGCACAGGTTGCCCAGGGAGGTTGTGGCTGCTCCCTCCCTGGAGGTGTTCAAGGCCAGGTTGGAGGAGGCCTTGAGCGACCTGTGCTAGTGGGAGGTGTCCCTGCCTGTGGCAGGGAGTTGGAACTGGATGATCCTTGAGGTCCCTTCCAACCTTACCATTCTATGATCCTACCTCTTCAGCTTCTGAGCACTGACAAGCCCTCGTGCCAGTTATTTGTGTTGCAGAAGAACATGTCCAGCACTGTTAGTCCTCGGCCAGAAGCTCTGACCCCACAGAAGTGAGAGAATCTGTGCTGCTTTGATTTGCACTTTGCCTGCCTGGGAGATGCTCTCACCATTCCCACTGTGTCATGGGCAGGAATGGTCATTGGACAGTTGGCAGCAGCCATCGTGCACTGCACATTTTTAATCAGCTCTTGCAAGAGAAATGATCAGTTCAGCTTCTCAGGCTTTCCAGGAGGACTCCTGAAGCTGTAGAAAGCCTGCAAGCCCCTTCAGCCAAATGGCCAAGCAGCAGCATGGCACAGAGCTGTCCTCCTTCACAGGTAGATTGGAGGAACCCAAACCAAACTGGTGCAGGGATTGTTTTAGTGCAGTGTCCAGCAATAAATATCAGGGGGAGCTCACCAGTTCTTGCCCACTTCAGTGTTACTGAAGGGATGGTTTGGGCAGTTGTGTCTTTAAAAAGCAAGGCAGTGCTGGCTCTGGTTTTAAGAAGTCAGGAGTAACTGTCTTAACAGAAGAGGTGCTGAGGGAAAGTAGGTTTAGAGTGGGTCTTAGGAAGAAATCCTCCAGTATAAGGGTGGTGAGATTGTGGAATAGGCTACCCAGGGAGCTTGTAGATGTTTCCTTCCTGGGGGTGTTCAAGGTCAGGCTGGATGAGGCCCTGAGCAGCCAAAAGGGACCCTTGAGGCTCCCTTGTTTCCCCCCTCACGCTAAGCTGAAAGGTGTCCCTGCCAGTGCCAGGGAGGTTGGAGTAGGTAATCTCTAAGGTCCCTTCCAACCTAAACCATGCTATGATTTCCTAGATGTGAAGATTCCCCCAATTATACTGGTTTGGGTCCTCAGTGTTGAGAGTGTGTAGCAGGTTCCTTTCCTGTGATTTCAGAAGGTCTTTGGTTGAATCCACCTCAAAGCTAAGGCCTTCCAGCCCCTCACTCTCGTGTGCTTTGCTACCTTTGCAGAGCATTCCCTGCTGATCAAGGGCCATGATGCCAGCTCCATAGCAGGAGCTGAACTCTAAGCTGTCACAACACTAAGAAAATAGATTCTCTTTCTTCTCCTGTGACCTGTGAGAGATGTCCTGGATTGCATCTGCCCCTCCACCCCTTGGTGTGACAGTGCATGAAAATGAGAAGATGAAGACTTAAGCAAAGTTGAAGTGCAGAAGCAAAGCTGAACCCTGAGTCACGCAGAGTCATTCAGAGACAGCTTTTCTCCATGCCCTACCATGCCACTGCCATCTCATCTTGCTTACCCTGACAGCAAAAATGAAAACCAGGGCACATTTTATTACCCTGTCTCATCTGAGCCTTGGGAGAAGAGGCAAATGCATTTTCTCACCAGGCTGGATCTGAGATTGTGAGGAGCATCACTATATGTGCCTTGCTTTCCTCACCCATTATCCCAGCTCTTGTTTTTCTCTTCAGTGAGCTTGTCCTGTTTGCCCAAGGGAGGACCAGACAAGTGGGGTTGGATTTGTGCTTCCAAACAGTGTGATTCAAAGAAGGACATCTTTCTGCCTCTGCCCCTCACTTTCTTCTGGTGAGCTGCTGGGGGCCTGGCCGCAAGTCCCTGATATACCACAAGACCTCACAGCCAGCAAAAAGCTATTCCATCCATCTATCCATCCATGGAAATGCAAACTGCTGAGGCCACAAGGAATGCTCAGACTCTACTGTAGCTTTATTTGCTTGTAAGTGTAGACAGTTGTGGGCACACTGCTTGAGGGGCTTCGTGGCTTTCCAGTCACAGCCATGGAAATGCAGCTGAAGGAGCAGGGATGCGATACAGCCGCTGAAAGGCAGGCATGGGTGCTAGGAGACAAAAGGCAGCTGCAGATACCTGCCCAACAAGGACATGGACATGGCCCAAAAGCTGGAAGCTCTCTGCTGAGAGAGTTGAGCTTGTTCAGCCTGGAGAAGGCTTCAGGGAGACCTTCATGTGGGGTTTCAGGACTTAAAAGGACCTAGAAGAAAGCTGAGGGCAGACTTTTGAGCAGGGCCTGTTGTGACAGGACAAGAGGCGATGGCTGGAACTAAAAGAGAGAGACTCAGACTGGAGAGAAGGGAGAAATGTTTGACAAAGAGCAGTGAGATCCTGTCCCAGGTTGTCCAGAGGAAGATGGTCGATGCCCCATGCCTGGAACCATTCCAGATCAGGTCGTTTAGGAGTCCGGGCAACCTCCAGTCTCACATGTCCCTGCTGACTGGGGAGGGGTTGGACTAAATGACCTTTAAAGGTCCTTCCATCCCAAACCATTACAGGATTCTGTCCTTTCTGAGCCACACAGGCTTTGCAGTGGACCTCTGAGATTCTCAGAAGAGTCTCCATCTGATGTGCCAATGCTCAGCAAAGCCTCTATGCTCCTCCTCCATGCCATTGGCCTTCTGCTGGTGTAGCTCAGCAAACACAGGAACCTAAGTGAGCCTTGTCATCAGATCTGTGTAGATGTGGGCAGGTACCTAAGGCCACAGCTCAATGGGCACAAAACAGGAGGAGAGGGTGGTGGCAAGAAGCATTCTAGCTAGGTGGCCAGTTTTGTGGGCTGGTAAACTCCTGGTGTCTGGTTACCCCTTTTCACTGGGACACAAGAAAGCTACATCTGCAGGGGTTGGCACAAAAGGACCCAACTCCTTTCCCCAACTCTAGCCTTCCCAGGGCTTTCCCCCTCCTCTAGCCTCCCTGGGGCTTCCCTCTCTTTAGCCTCCGTGGGTGGCCCCCTCTAGCCTCCCTTTTTTCTTTCCTCATTGCACAAATGAAGACTGCTACAGGAACTGCAGAAGGAGACCAATCACAGGGCAATGCCTAAGGTTTTTAGGGGCTGGAGTTTCTGAAGGAGCCTGGTGGAGCTGCGGTGCTGTGCACTGTGGGCATGTATCCCCTGGGCATGGTTTCAAAGCCTGGCCTTAAAACTCAGCTTGAGCAAAGCGCTGCTGTTAGTACTTTTAGTAGCAGCAANGCTTGCCAGAAATACTCAACAAAGCATTTATGAGCATTTTGCCTTCATCTCACTCAGATTTTTGTTGTTGTTGTTTCATGCAGGAATTTCACAGCATGTCCCTATTGTTATTTTGAGGTTGTTCCCCAGCTCCAGCTGCAATAATCGAAGAGGCCAAGGCTGAGCTTGTTCTGCACAGCGTGGGGATGGGCTGCAGGCATCTATAAAAAGCTTGGCTGGAGCTGAGGAGGATGCTCACAACGCCCTTCATGTGGAAGCCTTGGGAGCGCCTGTGGCTGCTGCCGGAGGAGGTCTGAACGCTTGGGAAAGAGCTACAAGGTTTTGTGCAAGGATTAAGAATCATAGAATCACAGAATGGTTTGGCTATGAAGGGACCTTTAAAGGTCATGTAGTCCACATCCCTGCAGTCACCAGGGACATCTGCAACTAGAGCAGGTTGCTCAGAGCCCCAAACTAGGGTGGTTTCAGGGATGGGGCATCTACCACCTCTCTGGGCAACCTGGGACAGGCTCTCACCACTCTCAATGTCAAACATTTCTTCCTTCTCTTCAGTCTAAATCTCCCTCTTTCAGTCCAAACCATTACCCCTTGTCCTGGCACAACAGGCCCTGCTCAGAAGTCTGTCCCCAGCTTTCCGATCAGCCCCTTGAAGCACTGAGAGGCCACCAGAAGGTCTCCCTGGAGCCTTCTATTCTCCATGCTGAATAAGTCTAGCTCTCTCAGCCTGGCCTAGCAGCAGAGCCCTTCCAGCCCTGCAAGCATTGTTGTGGCCTCCTCTGGTCCTGCTCCAACAGGTCTGTGCTGTGCTGAGCACTCTAGAGCTGGCCCCAGCCCTGCAGGTGTGGTCTCAGCAGAGCAGAGCACCATGACCACAGTGATGCATGGCAATAGCTGTGCCCCCAGGTGTCTCCTAGTCATGCCCCGTGCTCACACTGCAGTGGCACAGGGAGCTGATGGTGGCACCACAGTGTTCACCCTCTTGGGAAGATCAGTCTCTTCCCCAGAGAGGTCAGGGCAGTGAGCTGCTGTTTTCACATTCCCAAACAGAACTGCTCCTCTCCCAGCCCGCTGGTCACCGTGCCTGCCGTTCCTCTCACAGCTCTGCAACATCGCCCATCTGCCAGGGTGGCACCGAGCCCACGAGGGTGTGCCACGGTCGAGGTGCCAGCCAAACAAGCGTGGAGGGGAGCAGCCTGCTCCACGAGAGCCAGCAGATCCTCCTGTTTGCAAGCAGTGCCAACTCTGGACAACTGGCTTCCCGGCAGAGCGGGCATCTGGAGCGGCTCACGGGCAGGGCACCCTTGGCACGCGCCGCAGAGCTGCCACACTGCCTCCGTGCCCACGGTCCCGCACGTGGGCGGCGAGCTGGGAAGGCAAAAATATGTTGTTGAGCTTTTCAGACCAAGGGCAAATGCTAACTCTGTGGAGCAGAGCTGCTCAGGCAGCCCGTGCCAAGGGCTGGCTCGTCTGACGTTCCTGCTGCTTTTGCTGCCTCCTCTCCAGCTGCTGAGCTGCCAGTTTGCTTTCACCGTCAGTTTTTCCTGCCTGGCAAAGGGGAAAGGCAGTCCCTGTGGTCACAGAAGGTGGATTTATTTCCTGTTACACAGGCTGTGCAATAAAATGTGGCCCCCAGCACAGAGCAAGTGTTGAAAACTCTGCCTTTAAAATGGAAGCCTTGATGGGGAAGTCGCTTGGGTCCTCCAAGGCTTTGGCATCTTTGAGGCCAGAAGGAGTGCCAGAGGTGGCTGATTATAGAATCAGAGAATGCACTGGATTGGAAGGGACTTCTAGAGGTCATCTAGTCCAATCCCCTGAGCAGTCAGCAGGGACATAGAAACATAGAATGGTAAGGTTGGAAGGGACCTCAAAGATCATCCAGTTCCAACCCTCTGCCATAGGCAGGGACACCTCCCACTAGCACAGGTCACTCAAGGCCTCCTCCAACCTGGCCTTGAACACCTCCAGGGAGGGAGCAGCCACAACCTCCCTGGGCAACCAGTGCCAGTGCCTCACCACCCTCACTGTGAAGAACTTCCTCCTGACACCCAGTCTAAATCTCCCCTCTTCCAGCTCAAACCCATTGCCCCTTGTCCTGGCATTGCAAGACCTTGTCAATAGTCCCTCCCCAGCCTTCCTGTNGGAGGGAGCAGCCACAACCTCCCTGGGCAACCAGTGCCAGTGCCTCACCACCCTCACTGTGAAGAACTTCCTCCTGACACCCAGTCTAAATCTCCCCTCTTCCAGCTCAAACCCATTGCCCCTTGTCCTGGCATTGCAAGACCTTGTCAGTAGTCCCTCCCCAGCCTTCCTGTAGCCCCCTTCAGATACTGGAAGGCTACTCTAAGGTCTCCTCAAAGCCTTCTCTTTTCCAGGCCGAAGAGCCCCAACTCTCTCAGTCTATCCTCATAGGACATCCCCAACTAGATCAGGTTGCTCAGAGCCTCATCAAGCCTGAGCATCTCTAAGGATAAGGCATCTAGCACCTCCCTGGGGCATCCTGTTCCAGTGCTCCATCACCCTCACAGTGAAGAACTTCTTCCTAATGTCCAGCCTAAATCTACTCTGCTCTGGTTTCAAACCATTGCCCTATTGCTAGACACCCTTATGAAAAGTCCCTCTCCAGGGATTCCAATAGGTAGCTCTAGGGTCCCTCTGGAGCCTTTTCTTCACTAGGCTGAACAACCCCAGCTGCCTCAGACCTCCTCAGCTTTCCTTTGTAAATAGCTGGTGCTCTTCTGGGGGCAGACTGGAGCTTCCCAGTGCACAGATACCCTCTGCCAGACCTGCTAAGTTCCAGGGAATTGGAAGGGATCATCCCACTGACTGTGTTAGTTCATGACCTGGTGCTCTTCGCTGCTAACTGGAGATGGTAGGAGTCAGAGTGAGGATTTGTTTGATAGGAGGTATCTGTCCCAAATCATTCTGTTCTGCATTTGCACTAATCATGGCTCCTCAGGAAGAAGTAATGCTATGCAGACATAACGAGGTTCAGATCAGAGCTGGACTTAGGGAAATACTTGTCATCATGAAATCTATTTGATACGGGTGCTGGTTAGCCTGGGCTGGGAGCTGAGAGGCATGAAGGATGAGTAGGAAAGCAACTGTGACTAATGGAAGCTTTTCTCAAATGTATGTAGTCACAGGAGTTAATGAAAGGAGGAAAAAAGAGCTGGCTCTTGAACTCTCCATCAGGAGAAGTGAAGTAGAACACCAGGCAGAAAAAGGAGCTATCATTCCCATGTTCCTTCCCAGCAATTTTGTATTTTTCAAGTCCCTTTGAGCTCCCAGATCAGCTCAGGACAGTCTATTTTCTGGGTATTTCCTGGAAAGACCCAAAGCCGCTGCAACAAATCCTCTCCTCACCATGTTACCACAGAATCACAGGGGCTGGAAGGGACCTCCATCCAGTCCAACCCTCTGCCCGAGCAGGATCACCTAGAGCAGATCACACAGGAGCACATCCAGGCAGGTCTTGAGTATCTCCAGAGAGGGAGACTCCACAATCCCCCCGGGCAGCCTGTTCCAGTGTTCCCTGTTCCCACAGGGAAAAAATTCTTCCTCAGGTTCACATGGAACCTCCTATGCCTCAACTTCCACATTGCCCCTTGTGCTGTCATTGGGCATCACCTAGCAGAGCCTGGCTCCAGCCTCCTGGCGCTCACCCTGCACATATTTATAGACATGAATGAGGTCACCTCTCAGGCTCCTCTTCTCCAAGCAGCAGAGCCCCAGCTCCCTCAGGCTCTCATAAGAGATCTGTTCCATTCCCTTCAGCATCTTTGTGGCTCTGCACTGGACTGTCTCCCTTGCAGGAGCAGCAAGAGCAGGGGAGGGTTAGCTGAACTCCTGTCCTGCTGGATGCTCACCCAGGTGAGCTGCTGCACCACCCTGAGCGGAGTCCCTGCAGTGTCTGGCTGCCACTCATGCCACAAGCAGCTCAGCCGACCACTTCAAGTCATTTATTGCATGCAGGAGCCTAAGTCTGAGCAGCTTAACCTCATTGCACTGGGAAGGTTTGCAGGAGAGGCTCCTGTGTGAGAGCAAACAGGGCAAGTTGGCAGCCCCAGCACACCACAAGCTCTTCTGTGGGAAGCTAGAGCTGGATTAATTATCTCTGGCTCTTCCTGAGAGATGACTGCAGGTTGTACAGCAGAGTTGGAGGTCCTGCAAAGAAGAGCTCCCTTAATGCTCTTCAGTTTGGGCAGCAGGTTTGAGCAACATCCATGGATTAATCAGCTCTTAATGAAGGCTCTGTCCTCAGCAGCTCACTTGGCACAGGGACTGAGCACAGAGCTCATAGCCTGGGAGAGTCTCCACTGCTTCCCCTATCCTCTAGCCCCAGACCATTTGCTGGTGCCCTACTGATCACTTGTTAGCATCTGCTTCAGACCTCGGAATGGAAAATGCCTCACACAATTAATGCAAAATATGCCCTCCAAATCCCAAATTTAAGCATCCCAGCTGGAGCTTTGCAGCAACCCCCTGTGCCAGCAGGAGCCTGGGGAGTTCAAGCTTTCCCAGGCTGGAGGAAAATCATGGTTTTCTTTGGTCTGGAGGGAGATGAGAGCTCAACCCACTCAGCACCCAAGGTGGGCTGTGCACCCCACGAGCCCCAAACCCCAGAACTGCTGCCAGCTGGGAAACCACAGCACAAGCAGAGCTCTTGGCACATCCAAACCTTCCAGTCTGTGGCAGGATGAGGATAAAAGGAGCTTTCTTGGATTTGGCTCTTTCATTCTAGTTACATAAAGCTATTACCCAGCTTCAGGAGAGCTGGCCCATACCCTGCTGCCTTCCGCTTGCGCCTACCCTGACAGACAAGAGTGGAGCTGCCTGCTTCCATCAGAGAGCAAACAGTCTGGGGACAGCAGGTGCTTAAAATATCTGCAGGAAGGGGAAAAAATGAATTAAAGAAAGGAAGGGCTGCTGGGGGAGGCCAGGAGCTGGGAGGGCTTTGATGGGTGGAGGATGCTGGGGTAGGGCAGAAGGGAATAGGCTGGAGGGGTGGTATGGGGTGATGCTGTGCTTTGAGATTTCTGGATCTGCTCAAGGGAGTCATCTCCCTGCTCATCTGTGTAAGCTGAGCCCCTGGGCCCTCTCTGTCCCTTTTATCTCCCCTCAATCCCTGTTTCAGGCCTGTAAGGCAGAGCGTTTGTTACCCAGGGTCGCAGGGGTGGGAGTAGGGAGACCTAGGAGGGCTTCTCACCTGCATTAATTAAGCTGGATTGTAACAGGAAAGCTCCTGGGGTGAAATTGAGCCCTGATAATAGTTAATAGCAAAACTTTATTGACTACAGAGGAGCTAGGATAGTCCCTAATTAGTCTTTGATAAGCCTGTTATGCTTTTTCCTGGCTCTCTGGACCCAAGGGCTCTGACTGCAGAGCAGGGCTGACTCTGATCCTCAGCACTAGAAGACTTGCTCTGCCAGTGCTACACTGCCTTCTGCCCTGTCCCCATGCCACAGCAAGCCCTCAAGAGGCTAGGTCTCAACTGCCCTCCCCAAATTGCTACATGTGCCTGGGAAATCCCTGCAGAGATGCTGTGTGTCACTGGCTCTGCAGGGAAGGTGCATCCAAGCTGGGAGAGGCTTCTATCACAAGTAACTGCCCGAACCCGTCCCTGGTTTTTCTACCTTCTTTGCCAGTGTGGTTTTTAATCTGCCCCCTTGTTTGAAGTTTCAGCTTTAAAATCAAGATCACCACTGGCAGAAGGCAAACAGCACCAGGAGCCATGGGAAAGGAAAGTGATGGGCGAGGTGGAGACAGGCAGGGCTCCAGCAGTGCTCTGCTTTTACACCACCTTCCTCTGCTTCTCCTTTGATAGTGCTGGTGGAGGAGTCAGGATGGATGAGACTGGGGTTTGGCTGCTGAGGGGGTTAACGTTTGTCATAGAATTGTTTCTGTTGGAAAAGATCTCTAAGATCATTGAGTCCAACCATCAACCTAACACCACCACGGCCATTAAACCACATCCCCAGCTGCCACGTCCACATGTTTCTTGAACACTTCCAGGGATGGTGACTCCACCACCTCTCTGGGCAGCCTGTTCCAACTCTTTGCAGTAAAGAAACTGCACTTTCCTGCACTCTTGCAGGAAAGAAATTTTTCTTCCTTTTTCATTTTGTGATCAATAAGCCAACTTGGAAAGACAGGCAGTGACTGTCACAGCTGGTTTCTTTGGGGCTTCTCAGCGACCATAATAGCTGTCAGACACAGCCCTGCACTTTCCTGGGAGCTTTCCTGCATGGAGGGGGACTCACTGCTCACCACAACATCACCTCCATTAGAGCATGCCCTCCTTGTGACTTTGTGACCTCAAGAATGATGCTCAGAGCTCACCAGTCAGCCCTGTTTGTTCAGGGAGCAACCTCTGCACAGTCCTTGGGAGTTGATGGATGAATTCACTCCAGCAAATATTTGTCTCACTTCCTCAACTGCAAGTCCTGCCCAAAAGAACTTTCTGTTTTCCAGTTGGTCTGCAACATCCTGCCAAAGGCTCAGCCTGGACAACTCAAGCACCTTACTCCCCAGATTGCTGCCTCCAGCTGCCCAGGGCAGAGGAGGCAGGTGCTGAAGAGAGCAGTGAGACAGCAGCATCTTCCTTCTCCTCACTGTCCAGGTGCTATGTTGGGCTCCTTGCTGAGTGTCCCACAGAACCTTTGCTGCTGGTTTCAGACTGATCTCAAAACTGGAGAACCCTCAGGTTGGTCTGAGTTTCTGCTGCATGTGTGTGATGGGACAAGACCTGCTCAGCCAGCAGCGCTGGGAGGGTGAAGGCTGCACATGGGACATCCCTCACAAGCTACTGAAGTATCTTCTATCTGTTCTCAGGACCTCTCCACACTGGAAGAATAAAGGTGGTGCAATCCTTCACTATCAACAGGTGCCTCTGAAACACCTGAAGATGTGTTCTTCCTTGTCAGACCTATGGCAAACTGAGTGGGAAGCTGTGACCAGGACATCCCTGTTCTACACACTCTGCAGCCCAGGTAGGTGCTGGATGCCCTCTTGCTGTACCCTGCTCAGTTCCCAGACTTTCCTTCCAGGTCCCTATTAGACATTTCCATCCACCCATGCTCCTGACAGCCTCATCCAATACACTGTAGTTGGAGTACAAGACATTTGCCCCCAGCCATGGATCTGTAGGTCCCTGATGTCTCTCAGCCATTGAAGGCAGCTGCTTTGGCATCTGGCTCCTGGGGCCTCTGGTGGCTCCAAGCTACAATAAGCTGTGATATTTGGGCTCTAGGTGTAGGTAAGGCAGATCACAGCAACTGTGATGGATTTTGGTGGCCTGAAGTGCAGGGGAGCCTCTCATCCTGTCCTCCATCTCCATGCTGGTACAGTGAGGGAACAGGCAAAGGGGTTGGTCACTTTAGGAGAGGCCATAATGAAATGAGGGAAGTTTCCTTTCCAGTGCCTGGTTGAAATTTTAGGGTTTGGTTAAAGCTTCTCCACGTTGCAAGCAGGGACATCAGAGGCATCTTTAAAAGAGGGAAAATAGATGTTACCTGCTGTTATGCTTAAGAGGGAAAATGATGGATCCCAAAGACTCCTAATGCTCACTCCAGCCACTTGAAAGCCTTTGAGAAGGTGATGTCATTAGCTGCACAGCAGGACAAGCATTATCTCTGCCTTCCAGTTTCCCCAGTCAAGTCATTCCAGCCCACAGAAGCACCAAGAGATGGCCCCAGACTGGCATTTCTGTGGCTGCCCCCTGCAGCAGGAGATGGTGGGCACAGCTGGGGCAGATGTGGGCTTCCCCCGTCCCGCTCTGGTTGCCAGCCCAGAGCACGAAGGACATCAAAATTCTGCAGCCACATGAAAGATTTCTGCTTCTTTCCCAAGTTACAAAGCATTTCAGGTTTGGGTTGGTTTTGGTTTTTTTTTTGTTTTGTTTTTTTTTTTCAACTGCAAATCACAATCATGTGATTGTTTTTCATCAGTACCTGCACAGACTGCTTTGGAGACTTACAGCATCTAAACCAACCTGCTGCCTGGGAGCAGGTACCCTGCTATGTGGGGATCTGCTCTGCAGGAACCCAGTAAATATTTAAAGCCACCAGACTGAGGTTTCCAAAGGGCTTTAGAGAGATTGATTTCCCCAGCCCCCTGTGACTGCAAATGGAGATGTCATGCCAGCTTCCCTTCAGCCAGCACTTCCCAGGGAGTCTAAATGTGGCTCTCAGATGTACTTGGCCAAGCAGGGACTCGCTGTTCCCCTGTGAGCTGCTGTGCTGAGATTCTTCCCCTCCGTGGCAGGACCTGAAGGACATGAGCTGCTAGCAAGGCCAGGCTGCTCTGCTCAGACATGCCATGCTGTCATTTGCTCTGCAATTCTGGATGTCTGCTCCTCTTGGTTTCCTCTTGGCTCCTTCCATGCATCCTCCATCTCATTTTTTGTACTGCATGTAAAATCTGGTGGCTCCAGCTGAGCTCCCAGCTGCCTGGATCTGGGGTAGGATGAGGCTCCAGCTCTGTTTGGCAGGCTCAGGCTGGGAGGATGCACTTGGCAGTCAGGATCATGCAGCATAGTGGTGCAGCTCTCCTCCTTGAGAGCCTCCACTTCCAGGCACAGCAACAAGCTGTGCACACCACAGCCAGTACAATGCTGAGGCTCAGCTTGCTCCCAGCCAGTGGGCACCTGGTCCTGGAGCAAAGCCTGGCACAGGGTTACATGGCCATGGTCCTTCCCTAAGGACAGCAGTGGCCAGGCAACCCTCATAGCTGCACCCTCATGACACTTTGTCCCTTCACAGGCACTGGGGTGATGTGGTGAGGGGTCTAAGGGTCTTGCTGCTGCATTTTTTGAGCCTCTTGCAAGACTCCACCTTGAACCCTGCCAGGATACTGTGGTCTTGCTGCTGAGGATCACTCTCCTCTTTCCTTGGGCTGTTCCCAAGCTTGATGTGATGATTGGTACATCCTGATGGTGGTCAGTCAGCCTCTCCAGCTCCCCCTAATCACCTCCCCAGCAGGTATATAGCAAGGAAATGTTCTCACTGATAAGAACTAGTAACTGGGCAGATGATGCACCCATGATCATTTGAGGAACCTAAGTGGTTTTCCTTACCTGAGCACTGACCTGGTACCTGTATTGCTGTTAGTATCTCACTCCTGCTCTGGTTTGTCACATCTCTGCATGTCCCTGCCCAGACAATTCATGCTGTGAATAATTATGGTGTTTTTTCCAGGGAGGAAGGACCAGATGCCAGGGAGCTTATCAGGCTTCCCAAGCCCATGCAGCAGTTGAAGACCAGAAGGAGAGACACCCTGGAGCTCTTGGGTGGCATCGCTGTCCACCCTTCCTCCTCTCACCTGTCCTGGAACCCACCTGGAGGTGAGCAGCAGCCTTCAATAATCACAGAATCATAGAATTGTTTTGTTGGGAAAAGACCTCCAGGATCATTGAGTCCAACTCTCAACCTAAGATAGAATCCCAGACTGGTTTGGGTGGGAAGGGACCTTTCAGTCAGCAGGGACATCTGCAACTGGAGCAGGTTGCTCAGAGCCAAGTCAAACTTGACAAAGAATGGTTCCAGGAATGGGGCATCTCCCACCTCTCTGAGCAACCCAGGCCAGGGTCTCCCTACCCTCAGAATAAAAGATTTGTTCCTTCTATCAAGTTCAAACCTCTCTCTTCTACTTTAAACCCATCACCACAGCCCTGCACCTCTCTGGATGCCAGGGCAGGCAGGCACCTTTCTCTCGGTGCTGGTGGTAGGGCACTGGGGGCAGAGAGAGAAGGGGCTGGCTGGGGAGGGCTGGTGCCAGGCTGCCAGCAGCCCACGGGGCCACGGCCCCTGCAGCCGCTGATGTTCCAGGCTGGGGAAGGCTTCCCCAGCTCAGTCCGGAGAGGCTGCAGCAGGCTCTGGCTGCGCTCGCCCCAGGCCAGGCGTGTGCTCATCAGCGGTCTCACGCCACGAGAGGCAAAGTCTCTGGGATAAGGGCAGAGAGCCCTGGCCCCAAACCATGCCAGGGAACATCGAGACCACGCTGGCTGTGCAGGAGACTCGAGCGGGAGGAACAGAAGAAGCAGAATGATGTCAGTGTGAATTTCGGCTGAAACGATGTGAGTGAAATCCCCAAAGATGCCATGCCAAGAAAAATAAAACCCAGTGGAACACCAGAGAACCAAATTGCAACAAATAACCCAGGGGAGGGGTGATGAGGGGGGCAAGAAGGAGGCAAGGATTAATAATGTGGATCAGGCGGAGGGAAGTGTGGGCCATGGGCAGAGGTGGTGCAGATCCCAGCACCAGGCAGGCACCAGGAGAAAACCCAGAGGAGACGATGAGCTACGAGAGGCAGAGCTGGGGCAGAGCAGCCAGGAGTGACTTGTAAATCAGTCAGTCAAGGGCAGGAATAAACTCCTCTGAAGAGCAGAAGGCAAACTGCAAAGCTGAATGATGTCATGCCAAGCCCACATGGCCAGTGCTCCTGGAAATCACAGAGTGACAGAGGCTGGAAGGGACTTCCAGAGCTCATCCAGGCCAACCTCTCTGCCAGAGCAGGATCACCTAAACCAGATCACACAGCAACACATCCAGGCAGGTCTTGAATATCTCCAGAGGAGACTCCACAACCCCTCTGGGCAGCTTGTTCCAGGCTTCTGTCACCCTCACAGGGAAAAAATTCCTCCTCATGTTTCCATGGAACTTCCTATATCTCAGCTTCCACCACTGCCACTTGTGCTGGCATTGAGCATCATTCAGCAGAGCCTGGCTCCAGCCTCCTGGCACTCATCCTTTACACCTTTATAAACATGAATGAGGTCGCCCCTCAGGCTCCTCCTCTCCAAGCAGCAGAGCCCCAGCCCCCTCAGGCTCGCTTTGCAAGGAAGGTGTTCCCCTTCTTTCATCAGTTTTGTGACTCTGTGCTGGAGTCTTTAAGCAGTTCCCTGAGGTCCTTCTAGAACTGGGGGACCCAGAACTGGACACAATGCTCAAAATGCAGCCTCACCAGGGCAGAGTAGAGGGAGACCCACACTCGCTGACAAAGAAAGCAGAGCTGGGACAAGTGCTGGGGACAGGGACCTGGCTCTGTGCACAGTGGGGCACAGTGGCTCCAAGACAGGGCTTGTGCAGTGCCTTTGCCAGGGAGCTGCCAAACTCACCCTCACTGCAGCCACCCAAGGAAGTTCTGCTGCCTGATTCTGCTGATGGAGAAACTAAGGCACAGGGAGGGCAGGCAGCAGACCTTCCATGTGTCCTCCTTGAGGTTCTCCCAACCTTACTGCCATCCCAGGGCCAGGATGGGAGCAGGAGCAGCCAGACACAGTCCCCACATCACTGCCCCATCCCTGCCACCCTGACTCTCTGCTACCTCTTGCCTCTTATTACAGTTGAAAAGCAAATTTCAGAGCAAACCTTGATGTCTGCCTTTGCCCTGCTCAAAAGCAGAAGTAAGCCCCTGGGCCAAGGTTAGGCAGTGCTGGGGTGGTGGGGAGGGCAGCATGGGTGCTGGAGCTCCTTCTCACAGTGTTTGTGCTGCCCAGCAGCCCTCTGTAGCACACAGCCCTTCATGCTGCATGCCCTGCAGTAAATGCAGCCATGGAGACAACAGCAACCCAGATGTGTTTAGAACATCAATAAGGTTAAATACCAGCACTGGGGAAGAGAGATCTCTGCCACTGCACTTCTGCATCAGTGCCACCCAGTGCCTGCTCTCTGCTTTGTGCCTGGGCAGGGAAGGACCATAGAATCACAGAATGGTTTGGCTATGAAGGGACCTTTAAAGGTCATGTAGTCCACATCCCTGCAGTCACCAGGGACATCTGCAACTAAAGCAGGTTGCTCAGAGCCCCAAACTAGGGTGGTTCCAGGGATGGGGCATCTACCACCTCTCTGGGCAACCTAGGACAGGCTCTCACCACTCTCAATGTCAAACATTTCTTCCTTCTCTTCAGTCTAAATCTCCCTCTTTCAGTTCAAACCATTGCCCCTTGTCCTGGCACAACAGGCCCTGCTCAAAACTCTGTCCCCAGCTTTCTGATCAGCCCCTTGAAGCACTGAGAAGCCACCAGAAGGTCTCCTTGGAGCCTTCTTTTCTCCAGGCTGAACACCCCCAACTCTCTCAGCCTGGCCTCACAGCAGAGTCCTTCCAGCCCTGCAAGCATTGCTGTGGCCTCCTCTGGCCCTGCTCCAACAGGTCCCTGTATGTGCTGTGCTGAGGACTCCAGAGCTGGCCCCAGCACTGCGGGGGGCTCTCAGCAGAGCACAGCAGAGGGCAGAATCCTCTCCCTTCCCCTGCTGCCCACACTGCAGGACTCAGCCCAGGGCAGGGCTGGTGCCGGGGTGGCAGTGCTCAGTGCTGACTCATGCCCAGCTTTGCACCCCCCAGCACCCCCAAGTCCCTCTCCACTGGGCTTCTCCCCAGCCTTCATCTCCCACCCTGGACTGATACTGGGGTTTGCCCTGAACCAGGTGCAGGACCTTGCACTTGGCCTTGCTGAACCTCATGAGGTTTACCTGGGCCCACTTCTTCAGCTTATCCATGTCCCTCTGGACTGATCCTGTCCCTCAGGTGTTCTAACTGCAGGACTCATCTTGGTGTCACCTGCAAACCTCCCCACCTTGTGCAGGCAGGGAGGGATGTGCAGGCAACAATAAGGCAGGGCTCACACAGGTGGGGCCAGGCTGTTTGTGTGCCGCTGGGCTAGCCAAGAAGGATGTGGCTTCATCTTCCAACACCTTCCAGCCTTTTGGTTTTGGTTTAAGCTGGGTTAGTTTTGCTCTGTCTGCCTGTGAGATGAGAAGAAACCTTCACCCCACCAGTGGAGGAGAATTTGGGCTTTAATGTGGCCTTGGCTCGAAGCAGCAAATGTAGCACTTTTCCTTTTAATTTCCTCAGAAATCTTTGCTCTGGAAGGCTGAGTAGCAGCCTGAAAGCTGAGAAGTCACCTGGGAGAGATCTGAACCAACATGGACAAAGCCCAAGGGAATCCCCTCCTGTCCGTTTTCCTCCTGCATTCTCACCAGCTAGTTCCTGAGGCTCAGGGTCAAGAACACCCCAAAACCATCCTGTTCCCATCCCATGCCCTAGCTCTTGAGCTCCTTATGGTGGGGTAAGGCTCGAAATAGTGCTCCCAAAGCACGATTCCCCCTGCAGCAGGATTCATGCCCCCTCCGTAATAACTCTTTGCCAAAATTATTTATATCTGGCATAAATTGTCCCCAGCAGGAGGAGAACATCTCAATGTGGGGGACATTGTCCTCTGTGGGGAGCTGCAGTGGTGTGACTTGGGGCTGGAACACCTCAGGGCCAGATCTTGGATCCTTGGGCCCACCTGGGATTGATGCCCTAAAGGAAAAGCCTCTCGCCTTGCCAGACTTCCCAGCGCCCCAAATCCCAGCTTAAAGGTGGGTTTGGGGGCTGGCAGCTCTCAAGCCCTGCACAAGCAAGGCAAAAGATGCCTCTGGAGAGGGTTCGCCTCACCATGTGCCTATCTGGGGGCTGCTGCTGGGATTTGCAGGCAGTGCTGCCTCTCGGTACCAGCAGCTTCAGCCCCGGGGGTCCCTCGGTGCTGCTCCTGGGGGGCAGCGCAGGAGGTGGAGCTGCCACAGCAGCAGCCAGGGAGGGGTCCGTTCGGGAAGCATTTCCCAGCTAGCAAAGGCTTCCCTTTAACTCTTGTGCGCTGAAGCTTTTAGAGGCGGCTGCCTGCTGCAAATTAAAGATACTCAACGGGAGAAAAGGAATAAATATTTAAGCAGTAAGGAGCCCATTTAGCCTCTCACAAACATCTATATCCCGGAGCAGTTTCTCGGCGAGCAATTTGCGTTTCATTACGAGGCGAGTGGACATGTGCTAGCAAAATCCATCCTTTGTTTATACCTCCAGTGACCGAGGCGCCGAGCAGCCCTTCTCATCTTTTTTTACAGCAGCCTCCCAGCAAAGCAGCCTGCTCCATGGCCCATTAAAGCCTTTAATCAGCCACCTCGATGACTTGCAGGCGGACGAAACACAAACAAACCCTGCCGAGGCGCTGGGCGGACCCAGCGCCAAGCTTTCGGGAGCGAATCCTGCCGTCAGCGGGCTCTGGTGCGATGCAGGTCCCAGCAGCGCCTCCGTGCCCCTGGTTGCTGCCTCCTGCCTGCATGCTGGGGATGAATCATAGAATCGTTTCGGTTGGAAAATACCTTTAAGACCCAAGAGCTTGCCAAGCAAGGCGAGAGGACACATCCTCTGTGCTAGGACCAGATATGGAAGGGGGTGTGGACAGGCTGCTCTCCTGGGAGCAAATCCCGTGGCGTGGGGCTTGGGCATGTCCCACTGATGCCAACTGGTAGGGATGGAGGTGGGACAGGAGCAGGCTGCATTTCACGGGGGTTTGGACCTGCCCTTCTGCCGGTTTCTAGCTGCCAAGAGGAGAGAGATGGAGAGGTTCAGGCTGGCAGAAACTGCACCCAGCCCAAATCCTGTCACTGTGGAGGAAGAAGAAGAAGGAGCAACCTTGTCGGTCCCCAGCCGCTCCGGGGGGGGGAGGGGGGGGCGGGGAAGCAGGAGCTTGAGCTTGTTGGTCCTCCGCAGTGACAATGGGAGAGGTGGAAGGAGCAGCGTGGCTGGTGCCCAACCCAAGTGTGATTGGGCTTGTCCCCGGCCCACCACCACCTCCACCCCAGCAGGTAAGCAATTAAAAGCCAGCTCAGGCCCATGCTTTGTGCCCTGATGCTTCCCTCTGCCCAAACGACACTAAACGACCTGCAGTGCAACACCAGGAGTTTGAACAAGGCTAAGTGCAGGGTTCTGCACTTTGGCCACAGCAACCCCATGCAGGGAGACACGCTGGGGACAGTGGCTGGAGAGCAGCCAGGCACCTGGGGGTACTGCTTGATAGCTGACTGAACATGAGCCAGCAGTGTTCATTGGCCAAGGCCAATGGCATCCTGGCCTGTATCAGGAACAGTGTGGCCAGCAGGACCAGGGAGGTTATTCTGCCCCTGTGCTCAGCACTGCTCAGGACACACCTTGANTGCCAGGGCAGGTTCAGGCTGGATGTTAGGAAGAAGTTCTTGACAGAGAGAGTGATTGGCATTGGAATGGGCTGCCCAGGGAGGTAGGTGGTGGAGTCCCCATCCCTGGAGGGGTTTAAGAGGAGGCTGCATGAGGCACTTGGTGCCTGGATTTAGTTAATTAGGTGGTGTTAAGTGATAGGATGGACTCGATGATCCTAGAGGCCTTTTCCAGCCTGGTTAATTCTGTGACTCTGTAATGGGATCCTGCAATCCAAGGGCTGCCCACGTGCAGCTCCAGCCCCAAGGAGGGCATGGCTGGCTCTCATCAGCCCTCCAGGCTGAAGGATTAACAGCAGCAATCTCGTTGCCAGCCAGCCTCCAGATGATACAACATAATAAGACATATAACAGCCTCTTGGAAAGAAAAAAAAAAAAAAAGTTATAGTTCCCACAGCAACCGTAACTCAGCCAATATTACACACATATATATATATTAAGGCATAAATTTAACAACATATATTTTAATGCAAAGTACCAGCAATGCACACGGGGACAAATAACAGTGGTTGAGGAATCCATAACGTTTGGCTCTTCCTGCTTCCCTCTGCTTGAATCGCAGCAGCAGCAGCAGCACAGCCGCGGAGCCTCTTCCTCCCTTTCAGCACAGTGATGTAAACCAGGACCAGTCTGCATGCACAGACACCCCCACCCATGCAGCCCCGGGTGTGGTGTGATGTGTGGAAACACAGTGTAGAGTGACAGCACCGAGAAACGTGCCTGTATGCAACGAGGATCCATCAGGCTGAGTGCAGGATGAGATCCCTCTGACAGGTTTGCGAGGCTCTACAGCTCCCTCCTAGAATGGCACCTCGGGGATATCCTTCTGCATTCAATGGTATGAAATGGCTCAAACCTGTGTTGTTCCAGCTCATTTTGCCAGCCTTCTTCTGCACCCTGGCAGCAAAGCCTGAGTGGTGCTTTCCCCACCGGTGCCAGGCAGGTTGGTCTTGACAACCTGTGGGTGCAGACACCAAAAGCAATGCCTGGGCAAGCACCCAGCAGGGTCCCTGCATTGCCAGGGCCCTTGCAAATGGATGTTCACAGAATCACAGAACAGCCTAGATTGAGACCTTTAAGATCATCAAGTCCAATTACTAGCCTAACACTGACAAGTCCCTGACTAAACCATGTCCCTGAGTGCTATGTCTATACCACTCATATCCCTCCAGGGATGAGGACTCCACTGCCTCCCTGGGCAGCCTGTTCCAATGCCTGAGAACACTGGGAGAGGAAAAAAAAAAAAAAAGAAGATTAACTGATGCATGCCATAAAAGTGCTCAAGAAGCTCTGAGAATCAGGGTCCTGGTGTGGCACAGCTGCATTCAGGGTTTCTGCTGCTGGGGTGGGTGTGAAGGGTAGGTAGGTGCTGTGGGAGTGGGTGTGAAGGGCAGAGGGGTGCTAACGAGGTGGGAGTAGCATCACTTGGGACCCTCCCTCTTTAGCTTGATGCATTTGAGTAGCATCCCTCCCTCAGGGCTTTGTTTTGTGCCTTGCTAGCCCTGTTTTGTGGGCATGGTCTCCAGGCTCGTTCTTTGCTCTGCTCCATCACTGTGACCTGGTGACCCCTGGGCCGTGGCTGGTGCTGTTACTGGGCTGTATGCTTATCCCCTTGCAGGTACCGTGGGTCTGCACCTCGTCAGATACTCTGGAGGGGTGCCCGGGGAGCAGGGAGCTGCCTCCTTTCTCTGCTCGTAGCCTTTTTTGTCTGCCTGAACTCTGCCGCGTGGTTTTCTGGCTCCATTCCACACCGGGAGCCGAGCTGGGACTGCAGTTATGGCTGGTGCTGCCTGAGTGTCTGTGGCATAAGCACCTACATTTGCACTTAAACTAGCTTGCTTAATTGCATCGTGCCCTCCGAGCCTCCCTTCTGGGGCGGGCTGCTCTGTGTTAGGATGCTGCTGTGCTGGGACCTCCCCAGGTCTGAGCCCTGCATTGACTGAATTAAAAATATGTATGTGTGTCTGTTTCTGTATTTCTACAGACACACACATGCGTGCACAGCGCTTGCAAAGCAATCCCAGCTAATCTCTCTATCTAGCCAGAGCTTTAGGGTGCCTTTTCAGCAGGGATTTGGAGAGTTTGCTACAGTTATTTCCTAAGAATGCATTACCTGGGGCTCGGGATGAATAATGTAGGGCCTTGTTCTGCAAGTTACTTACAACTGCCGAGCCTTAAACCACCCCAGTCAACGGAGCTGCTTCTGTGCTGCTCAAAGTTAGGCACAGCTTAAGTGCTTCGGTAAATCAGGGGCTGATAGCCTGCCCTGGCACTCCTCATCAGAGCTGCTGATATAAAGAGCCAGCAGTATCGACCTGCAGCTGCCTTTGCCTTGGCCAGTGCTGCATGCTGCAAGACAGATGTTGATGGTCATGGCAGCCCAACCAAAATGTCTGTGTGGGTCTGCTGCAGGTGTCCTCAGTGGACACGCTGGCACAGCTCCCTTCCAGCAGATCTGGGGTGAGTCCCAAACTGCCAATGCTCCTGGCTGCATGTGGGTCTGTGGTTTGTAATCCAGGGGAGTTTTTCCCCTCACATCCTCTCTCTGAGGAGCAGCAGGTGGTTCTCTGCCTTCTTGGAGGAGATGGGTCCCTGGAATGGCCTTCCAGGAGCAGTTGAGTTAACCTAAAGCTTTGCTGCTGCCTGGAAAAGGATAGGAAACCTTGAGCACAAATGCTTGAGGTGACACTGCTGTCTGCAGAGGGGACAGGAGCTGCTTGTCTCCAAGGAGGTCCTCCTGTGCTGTGCGCTGCTGCTCCTGGAGGACAGGGCTCTTCAGGACAGGTTTTGGTGCCAGAGCTGGGCAGACACACTGCAGAGCCTTGTGGCAAAGCTTGCAGAAGCTCTGCTCATTGTAGAACCCCACAGCAAGGGTGTCCTGGTTGGTGGGTCCCCACTGAGCACCACTAGTGCTGGAAAAATGGATGGCTGGGCTCACTCCTGCATGTGTGGAGCCATCCAAACTGCCTGGGCAGCTTCTTCCCAAAGGGTGAGCTGAATTAACAGGAAGAGCAATGAATCTTCCTGGGATGCTCCTGGCTCAGTGTCCTTAGTGGAGCCAGGGCTGCAGCTCTGCCCAAGTCAATGGGAGCATCATGTGAAGTAATTCAGTCTTGTCAAAAGTGATTTTTGATTTTTTTGTGTATCTATTTCGTCTCCTGTGGGGTGGCAGAGGGATCCCTTGGAGCAGGAGGGACCCATCAGAGCATGAGCGCAGAGCAGAGGCAGTGTTTCAGCAGAGATCTAATTAGCAGTTCTAATTAGCCCTGATTTCCTCATCACCTGCAGGTCTCAGCTACTGCTCAGGCTGCATTGCAGAGCTATAACATCAATGGGTACACATGGGTGGGGGATCCCTCATGATGAAAGCACTGTGGGAGGGCACAGCCCTCATGGCCTCTTCATCTCCATGTCCCAGCTGTAAGGGCATGGGTGGGCACAGAGGAGAGGGCAGCAAGTGCAAGGAGTGTGAATTAAACCCTTCTCTAACCTCTGCTGTGCTCTGGCTGGCAGGGAGGTGCTCCAAGGGGAATACAGAGTCATGGTAGAGTAGGAAAATGAGGGCATGGGGTAGAGGGGCAATAAGGCGTAAAATCACAGCTAGGCAAAAGAGGATGGAAAATGCTCCCAAGCTGTGAGTTCTGCTCTGCTTTGTTCTTCCCCAAGCAGCCCTGGGAAGTGATGCTCCCAGGTCACAGCCAGCCTGTCCTTGCTGGCACAGCTTGTTCTGCACAAGGCACATCTTTATCACAGACCTCTTGGGAAGCGCCTGGGACAAGTTGCAACAAGGCTGGGATGCCCTTTGGGCAATGCAGAGAAGGAGAAAGCAAAGCCAAGCTTAAAGCTTATAAACTTGTGGTTATCCTGGTGAAGAGGGAGCTGTAGGCATGGTGCAGAGTGGAGGGAGAGTCTGTGCCCCTCGGAGAGGTGGGTGGGCTCTGGCCATGGTACGGGGAGCCTGCAGGCAAGAACGCTCATCCCTCATGGTGCTCCCATCTCTGCTTTCTGGAGAGGCTCGTGCTTGCCGTGATTGCTTGGACAAATTCTTGTGAGCAAGCCAGCAGCTCTCCTCTTGTCTCTTGTAATTACTGTCCCAGCGTTCTCCTTGAGAGAGACCATCTGCTACTCCTCCATCACCAGTCATCCTGCCGTCTCCCTGGCATAGCCCTTTCCCCGGAGAACGCAGCTGATGGTGCTGATGGTGCATCTCCCGGGGTCCCGTGATGCTCGTTAGGCTCAATCAGATCAAGGGCTGCTGCTCCAGCAGCAGAGGCACCGGCCATGTGCTCAGGGGGCTCCCTTGACTCCTCCCAGCCTTGGACAGGACACCAGCCAGGCTGCTGCTCCTTTGCTACGTGCATTGGGAGCTGGTGACTCTGTAAACCCTTGTCTCTGTTTCTCTACATCTTGTGTGGCTGCTAAACAGACCAGGGCTGTGGCTGTAGGAAACCTTTCTGAAAGAGCTTTTTTGGAAGTCAGCTGGGGATGGGATGTCCCCAAGGAGACAGGGGCTAGATTAGAATAACAGAACTTTAGAGGTTGGAAGGGACCTCCAGAGATTGAGTCCAACCTCCCTGGCAAGGCAGAATCGCCCACGGTAGTTCAAACAGGAATGCATCCAGGTGGGTTCTGAAAGTAGAGAAGGAGACTCCACAGCTGCCCTGGGCAGCCTCTTCCAGCGCTCTGTTGCCCTCACTGTAAAGAAGTTTCTCCTCATGTTGAGCTGAAACCTTCTCTGTGCCAGTTTGGAGCTCTTGCTGCTTGGCTTATTGCTGCTGAGCACCCAAAAGAGCTTGGCCCCAGCCACTGACCCCCACCCCTCAGATATTTATGCACATGGATCAGATCTCCTCTCAGCCTTCTCTTCTCCAGACTGAACAGTCCCAGGGATCTCAGTCTCTCTCCATAGGGGAGGTGTTGAGCCCTGTGAGGAGAGGCTGAGGGAGCTGGGGGTGTGCAGCTTGGAGAAGAGGAGGCTCAGAGCAGGTGGGGTCAGGCTCTTCTGCCAGGCAGCCAGCAACAGAACAAGGGGACACAGTCTCAAGTTGTGCCAGGGGAGGTATAGACTAGATGTTAGGAGGAAGTTCTTCACAGAGAAAGTGATTGGCATTGGAATGGGCTGCCCAGGGAGGTGGTGGAGTTGCTGTCCCTAGAGGTGTTCAAGACAAGGCTGGATGGGGCACTTAGTGTCATGGTCTGGTTGATCGGATAGGGCTGGGTGATAGGTTGGGCTGGATGAGCTTGGAGGTCTCTTCCAACCTGATTGGGGGAATTGAGCATGTCATAGAATCAATCATCCCTGTGGCAGCCTACAGTGGATATATAGAATCATAGAATGGTAGAGGTTGGAGGGGACCCCTGAAGATCCTCAAGTCCAACTCTCCTGCCAAAGCAGGACCACCTTAGGGCAGCTCACACAGGAACACATCCACGTGGGGATGGTATGGAGACCAGCCCAGCATGGAGAGGACGGGAGCACTGGGATGACACTGCACACTGTTTAGGGGTGAAACAGCTGAAACAAGCAGTTCAGGGATTAAAACAAGATGTATTTCAGAGAGCTTTGGGGCTCCCAGGAGCAGCAGGGCCAGGCTTCGAGTGGCTGCACCGGCAGTGGTGCAGGCAGGAAGCGGCACAGCGCGCGGCTGCACCGCGGTGCCCGCTGCTATTAGTCTCTTGCTTTTAATCAACAGCAAATGAGTCTCTGGAGGCCTGTTCTCACACTGCAGGATGGCAGAAAACTTTCATTGAAGTCAATAGAAGTTACTTGTACCCTTAGGCAGAAGGCTGTGGTCCCGGGAAGTTGCTAGGGAGCTGTGATTTATGCTGTGTGTCGCAGGCTCGACCAAAGCCAGCGCCTGCCTCTTGGTATAATTCAAAACTAAATGTACATTTATGTTTAAAAAAAAACCTCAGTAAAACCATCACTTTTTATTAGGGGAGGGCGTGCCATAAATTTTTACATCGAAGCTTCCAGCAGGCAAAGATGAAAAGCATCTTCAGGAAAAAAGAAAAAAAAAAATATCACTGCCATGGAGATAAGGCTTTCAGGTGGCTCATTTGTATTTTTAAGGAATCTCATTAATGCATTAAATGATCTGGAAAGGGTAAAACATCTCTTTTTGTTTTGTTTTGGTGAGGGTTTTTTTTGTTTGTTTGGGGTTTTTTGGTTTTTTTTTTCGGTCAGTGGCTTTGGTGCTGCCCAAGCTCGGAGCCAGCACACGCTGAGCCCATTGCAGCTTGCACTGCCCCTCAGCCCCGTTCCCAGCTTGACCTCAGTGCTAGGCACGCTCGTTGTTTATTCATGCTGGTAAAGGTCCTCCTAAAAGCCCCTATAAACCCCGTTTTCTGTCTGTTAATCAAAGTTATTGCCTACAAAAGTACATGAGCACCTCCTCCAGAATCCATCCCACAGCTTTAGCTGCATATTTATATGCCCGTGCCCGCAGATGAGCCGGGTGCCTCCCCAGTCTCCTCTGCTCGGCTTGCCGTGGCTTTGCACTGGCGTGGAAGTGGTCCTGGGTGACATGCCCACCACATGCCCACCCCTGGGCAGGCAGCCTCCAAGCTGGGAAACCCAGCTCCTGGCTTTTGCTCCTGCGTTCTCCCCCCGCCCCGGTCCTGCTCTCCTTGCTTCATTCACTCTCATCCGAGAGCTCGCTCGGCTCTCCCCTGGTGAAACCGTCTGCTTGCCCATCTGCGAGGCTTGCAGAAAGGCTTCCTGGGCTTTGAGCAGCCCTTCTGCTCCAGCTCCTCCCAAATCCCACACCAGGGCTTTGGAAACTGATGGCAGGCTGCAAATGGACAGCTTTTAAAGACAACTGGGCACAGAACGTTAGAAATTCTTTAAGCTTTTCCGAGGGCAGAAATAAAACCACACCTGAAGTCCCGGAAGGATTTTAAGGCAGAGTTTCAGCTTTAAAGCTGCTGGAGAGTTGGTGAGGATGGTTTAAGCCTTTACAAGCTACAAGGCTCAGTTTATGAAGGTAGAAATAAAATGAGCAGGACAGCAAGAGCCGAGCAATTTTGCAGACATTTATCCCCTTTTCAGCCATTTCAAGGACGTGTGGCACCACCTGGACCCGAAACAGCTCAGGTTAGCAGCTCTGCAGGGGAACTGGGGTACTTTCTGTAGCAGGATGATGCACTGAGAGGGCACAGCTGCAGCAGGGACAGCCCTGGTGCAATGAAACACTTTGCAATGAGCCCCTAAAGCTCCAGCTCAGCCCAGTCTGCAGTGTGTGGTTGGACTTGATGATCTTAGAGGTGCAAGACCCTGCCTGCCTGAGGCAGAGTAGGTGCAGGGAGGGAGGCAGGCTGCAAACCTTTGTGGTATCTCTGTCATCCTCCATGTCCCAGTTCCCACAGGATGTGGTTGGTTCCCATGAAGGCTTCCAGTTCATTATTTTATAAGGAGGTTGGCTGTCACAAACGAGCAGCTCTTCAGAACACCTGTAGATAACCTGAGTGCTCTGAACGCAGCTAAGGTTGGGTGTGGGGTGAAGGTGCACACCTGCTTTGTTTACACACACCCCACCCACCCCCCATATTTTGATGAAATTAGTAATTCCCAGCAAGTTATTCATGTTCCTGCACAAGAAGGACTTTCAGAATTTGAGAAGTGCTCAGTGTTTTTATGAAGTGTTTCTAACCTCCTGGGGATTTTTGGTGAGGAAAAGCTTGGCAGGGCAAAGCTTACCTGCCAGAAATCAGCAGGCAAATTAAGGAGGACCTACAGCCCCAATTTTTTGGTGTGTGGGGGTTTTTTTGTTTGGTTGTGGGTTTTTTTTTTTTTTGTTTGTTTGTTTGGTTTTTTCCTCACTACGTTGAACCCAGCTCATGCTTTTAGATTATTTGGGGGTGGCTGTGCTGCAGTGATGCTCCAGGAGGGGGGGATGTGGGAACAGCCAAGCAGCAAACCCAGCTGGGCCCAGCTTGCCTCCAGCGCAGCGTTTGGGTCCCTGCCCTGCATTGGTAACGGGGGAAGGAGAAGCGTCGCTGTCTCATTAGCTGCTCAAGTGCTGGGAGCATGTACCAAGGGCAAGATCATTTCTTACGTGGCCTGGATCCTATATTTTCCCCCTGGCTTTTGCTCCCAGGCTCTGTGACACTTGGCTGGGCCATCAGCAGCACAGCTTCGGCAGCCTCTGCCCTCTAAACGTGCTCCTGATCTCCGGTGCTGCCCGCTGCAAAGCTCCCTTAAGCTGCATTTGAAAAGGGGGAGAAGGCTGGGAAAAGGAAGCTCAGTGGAGGGAGGTGAAAGTCAAAACCTCAAGAAAAGCTTTTAATTGACAAGCAGCTCTGCAGGGAAATGCAAAGGCGAGTCGCTGGCTTGGCACTTTTGCAGATGGTGAGAATGTCACACTTTGGGGAGAAAGGAGAGGGGAAAAGCTAGCTGGGGTGAGCAGGAGCTTCTGAGAAGTAGGACACGGGCAGGAGGAAGGAGGGAAGGGAGAAAGCGCCGCTGTGTGTTGGCTGCCTGCTGCCAGGGATGGCCCCGTGCCTGGTATCCAGCACCACCATCCTCCAGGCAGTATCCTCAGCCCGGGGTGCAGTGGGGCTTCTCAGAGCCACTCAGCTCAGACAGAACAGAGAAGCTCCATTTGCTGGGCTGAGTGTCTGTGACTTCATAGAATCATTGAGGATGGGAAAGACAGACTCTAAGATCACCAAGTCCAACTGTCAACCCAACACTTAACCATGGTGATCAAACCATGTTCCAAAGTCCACGTTTCTCTAACAGCTCCAGGGGTGATGACTCCACCACCTCTGTGGGCAGCCTATTCCAATGCCTGATCACTCTCGCAAGAAATATTCCTAATATCCAACCTAAACCTCCCCTGGTGCAATTCCAGGCCCTTTCCTCTCATCCTATCTCTTGTTACTTAGGAGAAGAGACCACCTTCCACCTGGCTCCAGCCTCCTTTCAGGGAGTTATAAGGAGCCAGCAGGTCTCCCCTCAGCTTCCTTTTCTCCAGGCTAAGCACTCCCAGTTCCCTCAGCTGCTCCTCACAGCCTTGCTCTCCAGACCTTTCAACAGCTTTGTTGCCCTTCTCTGGACCTGCTTCAGCCCCTCAATGCCCTTCTTAGAGTGGGGGGCCCAAATGTGAACCTGGTATTCAACATGTGGCCTCACCAGTGCTGACTAGAGGGGGACAGTTGCTTCCCAGGCTCTGGGAAAGTTTCCCTATTACACTCAAAATATTAAGGAATACAGTTTCCTATCGCTCTCATCCAGGGGCACTGGTATAGCAGCATCAGCCAGTTTGCCATGCCTGCCTGGATCCCAGCTTGGCAGCAGAGACCCAAGGGAGCAGGACCACTGCTACAGCCCTGCAGTCCTTCTCTCCTTTATTTTCATTTGACTTTCATTCCTCTCCTCTTTCCACTCATTGCTCTATTTCTAGCTGTAATGTTTTGCTTGTCCCTTTCTTGTCCCTGGTTCCTGCCCCAGGTGAGGAGAGACAGTGGGGTTTCGCACACAAATCTCTTCCACATCTCTGCAGTTTATGACCTGGAGGAGCAATTAAAGGAAGGTTTGAATCCCCCCTTAGAGAAACCACCCCCCAAAGCTCCTTCCTTTTGCAAGCAGGGTGGGAACAAGTCAGATCATTCAGTATTTTGCCATTGTTGGATTTCGGTCAGGTTCGATTGTCGCTTGCAGGGTTTCACCGCTAATAATTCCTGGTGGGCTCCCAGCCTTCACACTCTGACATCCCAGATTCCTGATCACTGCTCCCAGGAGATGCTGCCCTATGCAGGAGATGGACTCAGAGCTCCCAGGAAGATCAACATTTTATTGTCCCTTTCAGAGCACAGTCACCAGGGTTGAATTTCTCTGGCTTTGAGTGCGCTGGCACTACCCTATCTGTGTCCTTGCTCATGCACAGAGCACAAAGCCAGCAGGGGCTTGCTGGTGGAGAGCACCTGGAGGAGTGCAAGGCTTGGCCCCAGCTTAATCTGTCTTGGGAACAGAAACGCTCCCAGAGGAGAGACTTAAGGCTCTGAAGGTCCTGTAGCTCTCAAGTTTCACCCAGGTTTCATCTCGGCTCTGAATGAGAGGGGAAATGTCAGCTGCCATTCTCACTAGAAAGATGCTTCTCTGAAGGGCACCTTGCAGTGAGGAGATGGAAACTGGAAAGGAGCAGGGTTGCTCCCTTTGGCAGCACCTCTGCCTGGGGCTGTGTTCATTAATATCCAAGAGAACTGGTTTGCAGGCAGGAGCACAAATGAAAATGGTATGTTTTGCCAAACTGATCCTGCACTGATGAACCTCAAGACTAGGAGAAGGCTGTGAAGAATAATGCTGAGATCACAGAAATGTCCAGGGCAGGCTGGGAGCCAAATCCAACGCCAGATTTGTGGCAAGTCACACTTTAAGTCATCTTTTCCCTAAAAGCCTTGCCTGGGTTTCGCACTCATTAAATCAAAGGAGAAGACCTCCACGTCTGACCAAACCTAACCAGTCCAGCTCAGTTCTCAAACTCTGCCTGGCACAGGCTTACAATGAGATGCTGAGGAGCAACCTGCAGCTGGGGAGCTATTAGCAAAAGTTATTCAGTGAGTGGCTTGGAAGAAGGAGCAGACCTGAGAAACTTCAGCGCTTGTTGGCTAATCACGAGGGAAAAAAAAGAGGAGAGAGGACTTGGTGCCTGAATTATTTGTGATGAGTTAATTACAGCAGCAAAGGATGATGGAAGGTAGGAACAGCAGTCACAATTTTCTGCCTTCTTCCACCTACACAGTTTTCTTAGATCCACTCAGAATGAATGTGCTGCTCAATGTCGGACCCTCTCCAGGCTCTGAGCAAGTTTTGATTTACTACTCTGTCCAGGAGCATTGTGCTTTTTTTTTTTTTTTCTGGATCTCTCCATGATGTAAATCAGATGGGAAGTAAAGGCTTTGATAATCCAAGGCCCTGCTTCTGCAGGGGAGGTGACAGCCCTCCCTAGATGTTCCTAAACACTTAGAGATAGGACAGAGCTTTCACCTTATAAGATTGGCCTAGAAAATGATGTGGTGATACAAACCCAGAAAGCAAATTGCAAAGCTGAGGAAGTGGTGGGAGAGGAAGATGAAGCAGAACAACCATGAGCTGAGACCTCTTGGGGACGTTTGGGACTGGGAGACTGGAGGCCAGGAGGAGCAACTCCCATCAGGCTGATGCTGATTCATCTCCCAGCATCTCACCAGCAAGTGAGCTGAACACAGTAGGCCTGTCCA